>MU224881.1:2749482-2772030 GCA_018584345.1 Thuja plicata | reverse complement strand
CCTCTTACGATAATCTTCCTTAGAGTTTAAGTGCCAATATTGAGGAAACACAATTGCCATGGCCTCAAGTAGTTGTTCATATGGGAATCGGGATCTTATTTCAGAGGAAACTTTATAGGCTATGTCCATTGCATTAGCTGCTATAGACTCGACGATCATGGTAAAATCTTCCCTTGTAACTCTTGTAGCTCGCTTCTTCGGGGCACTGTAGTACATTGGTATCTGAAATCCCCTTACACAAACACATAAACCTCCATTTTCAACGATCTTTAAATAATTATCAGGATTGTCCAAATCTGTTAGTTTCCTCCAGTGATGAAATTTTTCATCAGATAAATTTGGGTCATTTTGATAAAGATTATCGAGGACTTGGCATGACATTTTACGCAAAGTAGCATATTCTGCAATATACATGGCTCTTTTCTGAGATTTTTTCATAATGAATATCATTTCTTCTAGCATGGGAAGAAGAGACGCTAAAGTCAAAAGTGTCTCTATATTGCTTAACATTCGAAGAAGGTCACCACATCTCTGATTTTCTGCATTGTCATGATTTTCATACATAAGTCCAATCAAAAATTGATATTCAGAAAAAAATTGATGCGCTGGCCCATCCAAAGAGATCCATCTGGTATCAACATCTTTTAGAATCTTGTTTCCATCGATAATTCCATCAGCAAAGTGCTGAAATTCCCTAAAACGTTTGGGACTTTGAGAAAAATATGAGTACAACTCTCTTACTAAATCTTCAACCTTGTTTAGTAAAGGAAACTTCTTCACAACTCTAAAAGCAAGATTCATCTTGTGGGCCGTATAGTTAATCCCAACAACATATGGTGAACAAGAAGCCTGCATCTTTGTGCAAAGACCATTCCTTTGACCTTGCATTACTAAAGCTCCATCTGCTCCAACACCGATCAACTTCTTCGCTATTTTCAATTCATCCATAGCTCCATATTCAATTAAATGGCTCTTTACTAATTGAAATAAAGTGATGTCGCATTGTCCCTCAATTTTGCAACAGTTAGTAGATGTGGTTGGCGGACATTATTCTGTACAGTATAAACATGCATGCATACCCACAACGTATTATCTATTGCCGTAACTTCGTCTAAGGACAATGCAATAAAGGTTGAATCTTTATTTTTCTCTGTACATCCTCTATTTCAACCTGGGCAATACAACCTGCCCATTCCCATCCACTGTTTATTGACCAATGAGTGATAGGATAGTTAGGAACTTTTAGAAAGTGTAATAAACCACTCATTTCTAGATAGTCTGTCATTGGATGCCCTCTGCTCAAAATATGGAAAACATTACTTAATTGAATAGCTTTTTTGCATTCTTCTACTTCACTTGCTTTTGCAAAAATAGCATTAATAGAACCTTGAACTTCACCAAGCTTTGTCTTAAATTTTTGAAACAAGTAATATTCCTCAGCATGCCTTTGATGTTGACATTGCTCCTTTGTTTTATATCTTACCACTTTTATTTCCCTTCCATCTACAGTTGAGGTTTCGTAAACCTTACCAATATGTTTCTCTATGGTGTCCAATTTAAGCTGCAACCTCTTTTCTTTTTTATACTTCCAAATACAAATCGTACATCTACATTCTATTGGTAGCTCACCTAAAATTGGATTGTCCACGGGTTCAATGAATGGATACTTTTTCGCCCAATCAAATTTAAATCTCCTAGACATCTCCCATTGACGATCTATTTTTTCTTTTGATTTTCCTATCCCTTTAGTGTATTGGTTAATTGAAACATCATCATCACCAAAGTCGATCGATTCATCTTGGTACTGGTTATTTACTTGAAATTCATCTTCAAGGTCATCTTCATGAGAGATATCAGGTTTCGCAACTTTAGGTTCCCCAGTTTTTTTAATAGACTCCTATGTAAGTTGATAACCTTGAAGTTGTACAGGTTCCTCTGATGATGTACCTTCCTCACTTTGACCAACACCATGACCATTGTGTCTGTCCCCGCAAAAGTATGAACATATTTTTCTGCATTTCGTTGGCCTCTCTTGGACATCTCCAGATTCTCCACCTTCAATAGACGTCTTCCTATTTAACTTTGACTGTGACATCTCCAACAAATTAAGGCTGCAATAAAATTTTACTTGAATAATTATACGATACTAAGGACTCATAGTCTTTCTGGTTCTCTACCGATCGCAATGTTAGCTCAGAATCAACTGATTTTTTGTACTCCTAAATCTCTTGAAACTATCCTTATATACAAATGCTTATTTTGAATTTTGGCGAAGAGGATGAAATTTGCATATGATAAAAACTAATATTTGGTGAACCCCGCGTAATCCCAAGTAATTGACTAGGCGAATAGGGCAGGAATTTGGGACACAGTGAATTACAATGCATGGCGAATTGGGTCCTAGTGCAAATAAAATTTTAACTTGGGATAATGGGACTTTGGCGAATGGCGATCCTTGATAAATACCCCTTCCTTAATCCATGGTGAATATTAGTAAACATACAATAGATAAATGGGCGAACAACCCCACTACCATAGTGAAATTACATGCAAATAGTGGCGAACAACCCGACCAATTAACGTGTTTTTTATAAAATCTGGGCGAACCAGTCAAATAGTACATTGGATTTTTTTGCCAAATTCCATACGCCCGACAGGACATATTCACCAATTGGTGAAGAATCGCCACTAAAAAAATCCATGATAAGTGTATATACATGTGTAACATCAATGCCAATACACAATTGAATAATTGTCTTCAACAATCTCCCTCTTTGGCATTGATGGCAACACAACATGTCATAATACAAAGATTTGTAGAGCAAAAAAAACTTTCTTTAATGTCCTTAGCTTCATTTTGATTCTCATCCAAAAACTCCCTCTGTCATCAAACTCTATCTCTAATAAGATTTCTCCCTCTGTCGTCAAAAGTTTCCCTCTGACATCAAACTTTGTCTCTTAAGTAATTTCTTTTGTATTATATCACACTCTCCCTCTTTGACAACAGATGTCAAAGACTCCATCTTCACAAATACTAATATCAATACCAATAGTCAATTGATGCTATTTCTCTTTGAAGTTGTAATGTACCTAAATGTACTAATTCATTTGCAATGGGCTCTGATGTACCTGCATCAACTGATAGATCTTTATGTGGCTCAGGTTGATGCATCACTAAACTGTATTTTAGTGAGCTTCAGTTAGGGGAAGCACCCCTAACTTTCCTCTAAGATAAAAAATGCATCCTTAGGTAAAGGTTTGGTGAATATGTTTGAAACTTGTTCTTTAGTACTCATATATTCCAACCTTACTTCTTTTTCCTGTACCAATTCCCTCAAGAAATGATACTTTATTGCTATATGCTTGGTTTTGGTGTGCATCACAGGATTCTTTGAAATGTTAATGGCACTGGTGTTGTCACAGTAGATAGTAACTGGGTCTCTTACTTCTTCCTTCATTCCTGACAGCAACTATTTGAACCATATGATGTTTGAACAGTTCACTGCTGTAGCAACATATTCTGCCTCTGTTGTAGACTGAGAGATACAATTATGTTTCTTGCTAGTCCAAGACACTAACCTCTTTCCAAGAAAGAAAGACTCACCACTAGTCCTCTTCCTATCATCAACACTTCCAGCCCAATCATCATCAGTGAATGTCTTCAAATAAAAGTTCCCACCTTTCTTATACCATAAACCATAGTCTTCAGTACCCTTCAGATATCTCAAAATTCTTTTGATTCCCATTAGGTGATTGTCTCTAGGATTAGCTGAAAATCTTGCAACAATGCCAACTGCCAATGCAATATCAGGTCTGGTGTGAACAACATATTGCAATTTTCCAATCATGGATCTGTAGTTGTTCTGATCTACCTCCTTTGAATCATCATCCTTAGACAATTTTTGTCTAGTACACATGGGCGTTCCAACTAGTTTGGAATCTTCCATTCCAAATTTCTTGAGTACCTCCTTGATATATTTTGATTGATTAATGTAGATACCATCCTTCATTTGATGAACTTGTAATCCAACAAAGAATTTGATCTCACCAAACATAGAGATCTCAAACTCTTTTCTCATAGCTAAAGAGAATGATTTGCATAAGTCGTCATATCTAGTGAATAATATGTTATCAACAAATATCTCTGCTAACAATATTTTTTTTAGTGGTCCTTCTTTGATGTACAAGCTACTATTATCATTAGTTCTTTGAAATCCAATACTTACTAGGTAACCACGCAGTATTTCATACCAGGCTCTGGGTGCTTTCTTTTGTCCATACATTTCTTTGTGCAGTTTGCAAACCATATTCCTTCTGCTAGAATCAAAAATCCCTTCAAGTTTCTCAATGTAGACTTCTTCTTCTAGGAATCCATTCAGAAATGCAGATTTTACATCCATTTGATATACTTTGTATCCTTTATGTGCAACATATGCTAGAAGAGTTCTGACTCCTTCAAGTCTTGCAACAGGAGAAAAAGTTTCTCCATAATCAATACCCTCTTCTTGAGCATATCCTTTACAAACTAGTATGGCCTTGTTTCTAGAAACTTCACCATTTTCATTCATCTTATTTCTAAAAACCCACTTGGTTCCAATCACATTCTTGTCCTTTGGTCTAGGCACAAGAGTCCAACTTTTGTTCTTCTCAATCTGCTCAATTTCTTCATTGATTGCTTCTATCCAACTTTCATCATTCAATGCATCTTTAACAGTTCCAGGTTCAAATTCACTAAGTAAACATGTACCTTTGAGTTTGTTCCTTGTCATTACACCTTCTATCTAATCTCCAATTATTTTTTCAGGTGCATGATTCCTTCTAACATACTTGGAAAGTACTAGATCCTTCAATCTTGATTATGGACTTGATCCACTAGGTCTATCATTCAAAAATATTATTTCCTATTCTTCTGTTTGATGCTCGAGTTCCACTGTCTATGACTCGGGTTCCTCTGTCTGAGACTGGGTTCCCTTTTTTTGTGACTCGGTCTCTTCTACCAGCAGCTCGGGTTGCACAATCTGCAACTCGGGTTGCACAGTTTGTGCTAGTATATTTAGTGGTTGACAGTTCTACTGTCCAATCACCATTGCTTGACTCATAGTTATAGTATCAGGTTCATGATACACAAAGTTCCTATAGTCTTTAGGATCTTTACTGCTCTATTCTTCACCTCTTTCTACAAACTCATCAATCTTTACATGTACACTTTCTATGACTTTATGAGTACTAAGATGCATACATTTGTATGCTTTTTTTTTAAATGAGTAGCCTAGGAATATTCATTCATCACTTTTTGCATCAAGTTTTCCATTTCTTTCTTCCTTCAAGATGTAACATTTAATTCAAAATACTTTAAAATATTGAACATTAGGTTTATAGCCACACCATAATTCAAAAGGTGTCTGGTTACTACCTTTCTTCATTTGAACTCAGTTCAAGGTGAACACTATAGTGCTGATGGCCTCCTTCCAGTATTTGGCAGCAACATTCTTTTCAATCATTAGGGTTCTGGAAAAATCCTTAATGGATATGTTTCTTCTTTTTGCTATTCCATTTTGTTGTGGTGTACCAGGGGTAGATACCTATCTTTTGATTCCTCTTTCATTACAGAATTCATTGAACTCGTTAGAAATGAATTCTCCTCCTCTATCAGATCTTAGACATTTTAGTTTCTTTCATGTTTCCTTTTCAGCTCGTGCAAGATACCATTTGAATTTTTGAAAAGCTTCTAATTTTTCTCTGAGAAACATGTCAGTCATCATTCTGGAATGATCATCAACAAATAGAATAAAATAATTTTCTCCGGTATAGCTTGTTGTCCCAATTGGTCCACATAGGTTAGTATGTACCAATTCCAAGATTTCATCAGTATTGTAATTTTTGCTCTTGAAACTTGTCTTGCTCATCTTTCCAATTTGACATTGTTTGCATATTGCTAATTTAGATTTCTTCAAAATAGGAATACCTCTAACTCTCTTTTTCTTGCTTATGTTTACCAAATTATCAAAATTTACATGACACAACCTTTTATGCCATAGCCAACTCTCTTCTACTTGTGCAATGAAGCATGAACTTTCAGTGAGATCAAGATAGAATAGATTACATTTTTTTTGCCTGCTAGTTCTAACTAGGTTCCCTTTACCATCCAGGAGCTTGGCCTTACCATTCATGAATTCTACCTTGAAACCAATGTTGTTCATCTGTGCTACACTGAGTAGAATTCTCCTTAGTCCTTCAACCCAATAAGCATTATCACATTTGATTCCTTCTATCAGAGTAATGCAACCTTTTCCTTTCACATAGCAGGATTCATCATTCCCAAAACTGACACTGCCACCATCATAGTGCTGAAGATGTTCAAATTTTGTCTTATCACCAGTCATGTGATGAGAACAACCACTATCAATTATCCATGTGTCATTTTTACTGATATGTGAGAAAAGTGTTGTCTTTTCATCTTGTTCATCTGACTCGTCCTTAATAGCAATATAAGACATTTCATCTTCATCTTCATCACTATCAGAATCTTTAGCAATATAACAAGACTTCTTACCTTTGTCCTTGTAGCTCTTGTAGTTCTTGAAATCTTTCTTGCCTTTGTACTTTTTGAACTTTTTCTCATCTTCGTTTTCTTTGTTTGGACACTTGGCAGCAATGTGACCAACCTCATTGCATGAAAAGAAAATCAATGGCATTCTTCCTTTGTATTTTCCTTTGGTAGCTCTCCTTGAAAGTAATGCTTCAATGATATCTATATCTTCGTCATCAGATTCATCATCACTATCACTTTCAATCTATTTCCCTTTTGAGTATCTATCCTTCTTACCAAGGTTTAATTTAGCTTTGAATGCAGACTCAAAATTGCTAGAGTTAGGAGAATAATTGTCAAAGTTGTCCAGCTCAAAAGTTGTAAGCCTTCCAACCAATATATCCAAGTTTTTATCCTTGTTGAACCTCATCTCTTGAATATCTGAAACTCTAATAGCATAGATAGGAATTAAAGCTCTTAATATCTTTCTGACCACTGTTGTATCTTCAATTATTCCTCCCGCAGCTCTGATGGCACTCACAATCTTCTTGATTCTTTCACTTTATCTTGTAATGTCTTCTCCTTCTTTCATTTTCATCTGATCAAATTTCCCTCTGAGACTTTCTTCTTTGGCTCTCTTTACATTTGCATCTCCTCCATGAATATCTTGTAATTTCTTCCACATATCGTAGACTATAGGGCAGTCCTTGACTTCATCAAATTTTGAGTAGCTGAGTGAAGAAGCTATATCAATCATCATTATGTTATGAAGCTTATGTTCCATCATCTATTCCACAGTCATAGCTGTTGTTGGTTCCACATATTTATTGTCCAAAAATTGTAAACCAGCATCTCCAATAGTAGATAGATGTAGCCTCATCATCTCTTTCCACGCTGGAAGTTGTCTTTGTTTAGCTTTGGGATCTCCCTTCTGTAAGACATATCTAATCTTTAGCTTTGGCCTTGAAATCTTCTTTGAAATCACTTGCAGCTCTGATACCAATTGTTAGAAATGAGATGAGTAATTGAGAGGGGAGGGGTGAATCAATTACTCCAAAAACAAATCCCTTGTCCCTTAGATGTCTTAAATAATATAACACTGTTACTCGGTCAATTAAGATATTCTTTTGTAACTCAGGTGTCAAAGCAATCTTTATAATATCTAATGCAATTATACTTTAGCGATTAAGTGCAGAAACATAAAGCATGAAACAAATAACATATACACAGGTGACACCAATATTTAACATGGAAACCCAATATGGGAAAAGCCACCAATGTAACTAGTTACTATTTTTCACTCTTCTAAAGTGAGCCCTGTTAGGAGCCAACCCTGTTAAAGGTTACAAAACACATTGTTAGGTGTGACCCTGTTAGAGGATTTAAATCACCCTGTGAGGCGTGGCCTTGTTAGAGGTCTTCAACACTTCAACATAGAAATGCTACCTTGTAAGAGGATTTACAGAAAGTCTGTTAAGTCTACTATGTTAAGAGATTTGAGATAACTGCTACAATTTTTAGAAAGTAACAATGAATTGACCTGTATGTGTAAGCAACTATCTTTTCTGATTAAAATCTTTGTTCAGGTTATAACTAGATCCTTGTTGATCAAATATTCTATTGCAGCTCCAAGTGTTCTGTACTCAATCAGAATCCCATATAATTTTGCCTTCACTCTTCATATCACAGAATTCCACACTTCTGCTTATCTTTAACTTTTTCACACACTTACACTTATTCAATCCAAACTTGACCTTTCATATATATGATAAGCCATGCCAATTCGGCTTGAATACACTTCTAAGTGAATAATAAATCATAATTCAGTCAGCCTCATATAACCAATTGATTATAAAATGCAAACCATTGTTAGTCGGCTGACACTGAATAATCAACTCAGTTAATATTGAGTTTCTTTAATGCTTGACCATGACTGAAATACCCGAGTGACTCAGTCAACACTGAACATCTTCAATACCCGAATTGTCTCGGTCAACACTGAAAAACTCTTTCCATTCACCAATTGTGCTCGGTCTGGATGTAGACATTTGTGTAACATTACTACATAAGTGTATATGCATGTGTAACATCAATGATAATACACAATTAAATAATTGTCTTCAACAAACTTTTGTGTGTGTGTGTGAGAGAGAGAGAGAGAGAGAGACATGTATACAAACACATAAACATATAAATATATGTATATATAACTAGATATGCATAAATACATGTATAAACACATATTATATATGTATATCTATACATATGTGTAGTAATTCATAACCTGTACGGGTTATGGAGAACATATTTTGATGTCTTCGTAACCTATACGGGTTATGGAGATTATATTTTGATGTTTTCATAACCAGTATGGGTTATGGAGAACTCAAAATTATTGTTTTAGTTCTAAATAACTTGTATGGGTTATGTAAAACTATGCATGGTACTTTTTACTTTTCAAAACCCAAGCGGGTTATTTTGCACATCAAAACCCGTGTGGTTTGGGCTTGGTATGTAAGAGGGTTGGAAAATGACCCTAAGGCTTGCAAGCTTATTTTCCCTCCATGTTTTTCCCTTTACATGCTTTTTCATATTCCAATATGATTTCTCAGCTTTGCCATCAGTGGTTTTACAAATGATCAAGTGGGTATCTCTAAAATTGCCACCATCATCTCACACGTCTTCTCAGCATTTTGACCATACAATTTTTTATATTTTTGGACAACATTAGTATAGTAAACTTTAATTTTCTTTACCAGTGTCTTGGCAGTCCTCACAGACATATGTCTACCATTTTTTTAATAAGTTTTGATCTACATGACCAAATTCAAAAACAATTACATACTAATGTTCTACACTAGATTCTATACACTTTTTTTAAAAAAGTTTGCATTTTCAATTATTTTGATGCAAGTTATGCCCAGCACATGGACAAGTACATATTTTTCAGGATGCAAACACTTCAAAAAATCATAAATAAAAAAGTACTAAATAGAAAATTACAAAAAATACACAACTTCTAGATCTCACTCTTACCTATCATGCTACCAAAGGGTTTAGAAAAATACTAAATCTAACTATATATTTTGTGAAGGGAACGACACCATCTATGTTATGTTTTTATATAAACATCAGGAACAGTTGTTTGTGTGTGAGAGGTTTGATCCTCTTAATCTTATCCATTTTTAAAAACACTTTAGTAGTTTAGAAACTAGATTTAGAGTACTACAATTCTTATTCTTTTAACAACTCCTATTCTTGAGTGCATGATTCTCAAATCGCTCTGTGAAGTTTAGGTTTTCCTGATTTTAGAAGAAAAAAAAGTGGCCACTTATACCAGCCTTTTTGTTCACCATTTTGGTACACTTACCCCAATACAAGAATGAACGAAAGCTCACTGCCTTACAAAAATTAATATAGATAAGAAGGCTCACTACCTTACAGTACAAATAAGAGCTCACTACTCTAGACTTGCATACAAAGGTTAACTACTAAATTAGAAAGATATCATAACAAAATAAAGTACCTAAGACTCACTTTCTTAAAGTATTTACTCCTCTTTAAAAGAAGATAAGGATAGATTCTCTCGATAATGTAGTTGATCTACAAAACATTGTTTACACTAGCAACAAACTATGGTTATCTTTCCTTCTCTACTAGTACCACTAAACTCTGATATGCTAATTGTTGAAATGGTTTTCACACTTCACTTGCTTTGTATCTTACACTTGTATTTTTCCAAAGAACCAACATTCCTTATATATGATAGATCATTGAAGATTACAACAAGGTTGGCCAAACCAAAATATATTACAATTAAGTTTCATGTCGGGCAAGATATTACAAACAAGTTTCATGTCATATAGGGTAACATAAAAATACAAATAAGACCAATGCCAAAGGCATCCAAACCGAGGACCCAAACATATAAGTGATAAACATTAAATACATAGGTCCCATATAACATGAACCCATGCAGATAAGATATAATCATTAAGTATAAGACTTGAACCTAAATTTGATGCTTCAAAGACCAACAAATATAACGCCCAGACCTAAATCTTAAAGAATGATCCATCATATGAGAAATACAAACCAAGAACATGTTACACATTTCCCAATGCCAAATCCACAATCATTTGCACAACTACCAATTTGATAATTCAAACATGTAGAAGAAAACTATCGACTTGGGTGTTGTAACCAGACCTCCACATGCTATGAAGAGATCTACATGCCACATCAGAAGCCATGTCAACACGCCACATAAGAATTCATGTCAACATGCCACATCAGAATTTTTCACAACATATTTCTGGATCAGAACAACAATAAGAAAGAACTACAACACTGAACGAAAGAGTCTCAAGAACATGAGGAACACATTTCTAATCACTAGAGAATGCCACAACCAAGACCAAAACTTGAAACCATTTGTATGAGTAGTAGCACATCTTCAACTCAGATTTTAGGATTAGAAAAAACTTGAGAAATAACTTGTATCATCCTAAAAAGTAAGCACTTGATTTGTGCTCAATTTAGGATCATTTTGGGCCCACTTTAGTGTTGTTCCTTTGATTGAGCTTTATATTGCACTTAAATGTATACTTTATTAACATATGGGTCCTTGTTTCTTCCCTAATCCTCCCTAATTTGTGCAAAATCAAGGTAGGATCTTATTTGTAAGCATCCCCCTATTTTCATCCAATTTCTAAATTCCCCCTTCCTTTTATGATCTTGGAATTTGCTCCTGATATCAAAATCAACTGACCTTCTAGATCCCACAAATATTATAGGCAATGCCCTCCAATCATAAGAAATAAAATTTATGGAAGGGTGCAGTCGAATTTCAACTCCACCCCCTAGGGGTGTAGTCAAATTTTGACTTTACACCTGGGTTTTTGATCCATTATTGGGCCTTGGGTCCTATCTGTAACATTCCTCAGGGTTCCAGATCCATGGTCGACCTGTGTAATTCTATTTTTGGATGCACTATAAAAGGATCTCCTTCTTCCTTTATTTTGGAGACCCAAGATCATCATTATGAGAATGTAACCATTATTGTCAAACAACCATTGAGCAAGCAATCAAGCAAAGTATTGAGCATCCAAGTGCAATTTCAAGTGACACTCTAGCAATAAAGTCTTCAAGTATTCAAGGTGTCTTCCATAGATCAAGCTTCTTTCCCCATTGAGGCCAAGAAAAGGAGTTTCTTGGAAGGACATTGACATCATTTCTTCATTTGTCAATCATTCATTGGAAACTTATAAAAAATCTTCATAAGGTTTTGTCTTGTATGATTTTCTTTTGGTTTTTGTGCGGATTCAAAGCTATTGCATCAACATTCTTGATCACATATAAAGAGGTAAGAGTATCTACATTTCATGATACACTTCATTTCAGATCTAATCTCTATTACATGTCAACATTCCTTACTTCATTTATATTCAAGGTTAATTTCTAAACTAGGGCTTGACCAAGGCAATCCCCCCTTCCACAAACAATTTCTATTTTTTGTGTGCAGGAACAAGTTTCAAGATCTACGGAATTGGATGCGGGCATTTTTGGGTTTATCTTAGATATTGGAATTGGAAAGTACACAATAAAAAACAAAGGAGTGTAGTCAAATATCGACTTGTACCTAAAAAATTGACTTGTTCCTTAGAGGCTCTGATTTTCACAGTCGGAAGATACAAGTGCCAGGGTCCCAGATCTAGAACAGTTTCAATCTGTGACATCTCTGTGACTAGAAATTAGAGTTTTAAGGCATATAACCACCTAATGCATTTTAAGGTACACAAATACTTCTCCAATCTTGCATTTAATTTCGGATCTAGCATTGCATTAGTCATCATCCAAATCCATAGTCAAATCCCATAATAAATATCCTATAAAAGGATTACCAAATTCCCCTTTTGTCGGAGCTATGCATTAGCACCCTTCATCCATTTGGTTGTGCTAATAAAACTTGAACTTAAGGGTTGGATTTGTATTCCTAATGTATACCATAGGATCTTGGTGAGTGATCTCTACTCTCAGCATTGCTCACCATTTCCTATTATACATTTTGGTGAACCCAATGTATGATACCTTCTTTTGATTTGGCAGTTAGATATTCTTTGCATATCTTGTGTTCATCTCATTATACATTTTGGTGAACCCACCGCCTCCATGCATTATACTTTATGATTTGATCTTGTTTGTGTGCAAATGTGTGTCTTTCTTTTACATCATAATAGATCTTATCTTTGCTAATTTCCTATTTTGAGAACTAGTTTTGTGTTTTCTTATCCACATTGTAACTAAATGCATGCAATGTGTTAATGAACCTAATGTCACTCCCCCTAATATTCAAAATCAAACTCATCCTATGGAAACTAATGTTTTTGATCATTATCAAAATATTCAAAACATTGTTCATGATGCAAATGTTAGACATATCCTATATGATCTCTCTCTAAAAATAAGAATTAATCCACCTTCTTCTTCCCAACGTAAAGATAGTAAGGGTGATGATGTTTCTACTTCTCTTTCTCCTATTCATAGATCATTATAATCTAATCAACATAATTAAGGAATTAGTGACCATAGCCCTAAAGCTACTCCTAATCCTCCCCAAGCATGTCGTATGCCTCAAGCTAACAATTTCACTCAACCAAAACCACCTCTCAATGTTGTTTTTCCCACACCATCTAATGAACCATCACCTTATGGTGACTATGAAGTTTTGGCTAGGAGAATCTATCTAGATATCAAATATCGTTCTAGGATAAGATTTCCTTATAAAATCCGTTACAACCCACATACTTGCAATGGCGAATTTTCATGTTCCTTTCATTATTATAATACACAATCTCTTTGTGATTATGTTGAGTTTAGACAATATGTTCAAGACTTAATTAATAAACACATACTTCTAACACCAGATATTATACATTTTCTACATATACCTTAGCTATTCATTTCCTATTATGATGCTCACCATTATTCCATGTTCTTTTCATAATGAGCGCTAAGGGAATCATAATAGGATTATACCTCTTGCTCTATAAACTGGGAGGCAAGGGATCGTGGTTTCTTTATTCTTTTGGGATCCATTTTCTCCCTTTGTTAGCATGTTTCCTTGACATCATTGTCAGTGTGCATTTGTTGTTTTACAAAGGATATTGACATCCTGAGTTGCAACCTTATGCTTTCTTATAAGTGTATATCTTGTATACATAAGAAACCATTTAGGGAGTTTAATTTGTCTTCCCTTTTCCTTTTTCCTTTTCTCTTTCATGCATCCAATATCCAATGTGATCTGGCATATTTTATGGTATGATATACCTTCTTACAAGGATTTATTATTTTACATAAGGATTTTCATCCCAAGTTGCAATCTTATGCTTTCTTGAAGCTCCATATTATTAAAGGATCTATCACTTAGGGCGCATATTGGATTTCATTCCTTTCTCTCTTTCGAAGGATCTTTTATCTCTTTTCTTCTCCTCTCTTTTATCCTACGATGTCTTCCCATGTATGGACTTTCTTGTTCATGGATCTTTCTGCTTCATGAGATTAGTATCCTCCTACAATCTCTTCCTTACCTGGAAGTGCATATCTTGTATGATTGGGTTGATCACTAAGTAGACATAAGGTGACATTCTTCCCTCTCCCATTTTATTTTTTGGATTTGTCATCATTCTATGATAGTGCATTCTTTTGGCATGATCTCTTTGTTTCACGCAAGATACTAACATCTTTGCTTAACAGCTTGTTGCATGTCTTAAAAAGGGCATGTCTATTATTTAATGATCATCTTCCTTTCTTTTCTTCCTGATTTTCTTCCTTTGCATATCTTTTCTAGCTTAAATATGTTTGATTTACATTACATGTGCAACTTATTTTACTTGGAATTGCATATCTTGAGGCTATCATTAAGGGTGTATTATATTCTATCTCGCCTTTAGAATTTGGGGGCAATATTGTTTGTACATTCTTCTCTCTTTTTCTAAGGATCTACTTTCCTCAGTACAATGGCATTTATTTATCATATGACATTCTTTTCTTATAAAGAATTGATTGTTTTGATTCAGGATTCTCCTTATACAAGAGGTGTGCATCCTTGATCACTACCTCTTCTTTATTTGCAAAAATCATGTTGTTTATAAACATATGTTCTTACTCTACAATTTAAAGTTTTATATCCTTCATCAAGAATCCTTATTTCACCTAGCAATAGGGGGCTAAAATGCAGCATTCTTGTTTGCCTTATCCTCTTCATCCTGAAGACGTTATTTTTGTTCAAGAACTCCTCTTGAGGGTAGTGTATTGCTAACAAGATCTCTTCATTTCAAGGGTGTCTTCCCACAAGAAGCATATCCTTTCATAATTATCTATTTTCCTTATCTTATGAGAGTCGTCACTCTTGGCTAAGCTTATGACATACATTGTTGTCTAAGGATATCTCCTTGTTGATGGAAGTAGGTATCCTTGATTCTCTTTCCTTATGATGGCATCTATGTTGCCACCATAAGGAGGGGCATATGTGTGTCTCTCTTTGTATATTAGCACATGGTCCCTAGACTGACCGCACACACGTACACATACAGATCCTTGTGGAAGACAATTATTTTCCATATGCTTGATCTTATTTTTGATCCTTGTGGAAGACAATGCTTTTCCACATGCTTGATTTCCTTTTTGATCCTTGTGGAAGACAATTCTTTTCCACATTTCTGATCTCCCTTTTTATCCTTGTGGAAGAAAATTCTTTTCCACATTCCTAATCTCCTTTTAGTCCTTGTGGAAGACAATATTTTTTCATAAGTCTGATCTCCTTTTTATCCTTGTGGAAGATAATATTTTTCCACATGCATGATCTCCTTTTTGATCCTTGTGGGAGACAATGCTTTTCTACATGTCTGGTCTCCTAAGCCGCCCATGAGTGCAATATTTCTCAAAGCCACCTCTCTCTCTCTCTCTCTCTCTCTCTCTCTCTCTGTAGAGTTGACTAGAATAACACAATTTTCTAGCCTTCAATTCTTCTCTCTCTCTCTTTCCGTTAAACACCTAGCACTACATAGCTAGTCTGTGGGTTTATGGTCTCTCTCTCTTTTCTCTCATGGTATTTCCAGTAGGTTAGACCATAGAGCTGGAATCATCTTTTTTTTCACTCTCCCTTTTCCTTACGATCTCTTATGTTCTTGCAATAGCTTCCCGGATATGATATTAGTGGATGGGATATGTTCGATCAAGGTGTCTTCACTAATTGATTTGGGGTCTTTTAGTGCTAATCCTCTTTTTCTTGTCTTTTTATTATCTTTTCATTTTCTATCCTTATGCATAGATTTTGAGTTGAGATCCTTTGTTTAGGTGCTCTAGGTCCTTAATCTTAGTGATGTTTCATCTCTCTTATTTGGCATGATCACTGTCTCTCTCATCTTTTTCTCTCTTTCATCTCTTCCTTTACCGTGAGTATGAGCTTGCCTCATACTCCTCCTAAAGTGGGGGCTAAATGTATCATCCTAAAAAGTAAGCACTTGATTTGTGCTCAATTTAGGATCATTTTGGGCCCGCTTTAGCATGGTTCCTTTTATTGGGCTTTATTTTGCACTTAAATGTATACTTTATTAACATATGGGTCCTTGTTTCTTCCCTAATCCTCCCTAATTTGTGCAAAATCAAGGTAGGATCTTATTTCTAAGCATCCTCCCCTATTTTCATCCAAGTGCAAAATTCCCCCTTCCTTTTATGATCTTGGAATTCGCTCCCGATATCGAAATCAACTAACCTTCTAGATCTCGCAAACATGATAGGTCATGCCCTCCAATCACAAGCAAGCAACTTTCTGGAGGGGTGCAGTCAAAGTTCAACTTTACCCCTAGGCTTTTGATCCAAGATTGGGGCCCTGGGTCCTATCTGGCACATTCATCGGGGTTTCAGATCCATGGTCGAACTGTGTAATTCTATTTCTGGATGCACTATAAAAGGATCTCCCTCTTCCTTCATTTTAGAGAAATAAGATCAACATTCTGAGCATGCATCCATTATTGTCAAACAACCATTGAGAAAGCAATCAAGAAAAGTATTGAGCATTCAAGTGCAATTTCAAGTGACATTCTAGCATTCACGTATTCAAGGTGTCTTCCATAGATCAAACTTCTTTCCCCATTGAGGCCAAGAAAAGGAGTTTCTTGGAAGGACATTGGCATCATTTCTTCATTCCTCAATCATTCATTGGCGATTTTAAAAACATATTCATAAGGTTTTGTCTTGCATGATTTCCTTTTGGTTTTTGTGGAGTCAAATCTATTGCATCAACATTCTTGATCACATTCAAAGAGGTAAGAGTATCTACATTGCATGATACACTTCATTTCAGATCTAATCTTTGTTACCTATATCTCAAGGGTGAATTTTGTATAGATAGATCTAATGGGTTGGTGGTGATGTAAATGTTATATATTTGGGATGGTATATAGAGATTAAGCATCTATGGTTTCAACAACACTTTCTTCTATCAATTTTTTTTTAAGAAATTAATACAAAACTATATTTTACCAATAAAAAAAATTGTGTTAAAAATTGCTTGTAAACAAATATAAGTGTCTATTGAAGTTAGATAGTTCATTTAAGTCAATAGTGTTGAATTTTTTACATGGATAACACAATTAAATGAGAATTATTTATGTGATGTTAGTAATAACACCATAATCGTTGGAGGCAACGAGAGTGATTACTTTATAACAAATGTTAGCACGATACACACAAAAATATGTAATGGTGATTATTTTTTATTGGATAAAATTAAAGAAATGTTACGGTAAACAAACAACTATGAGAATATAACACAGGCACAAACATGGACTGAATAGCAACCTACAACCTCCAGAAATGTAGAAAATACATCATAACAACAACAGTTGTTGGTGTTGCAAGACTACTTAAAGAACCTATTTTCGTATAGTTTACCACTTTCATCTATCCACTAGTCTATAGATGGAATGTAGAAGACTTGTTCAACTTTTTCTCTAGCATAACTTGAAAATCATTTTCCCAAATTTTCTTAAGAACATCGTGTCTATTAGATAAAATGCTTTATATAAGATTCTAAAGTGGATCTAGACATGTTGAGAGTAAATCTAAGCTAATTCTAGAGCTAAGATTACTTTCTTATAAGGTATTACAATTACTATCTTTGAAAATATATACAAACTATTGTTAGGATTAGAAGACATAAATCTAACACTTACATGCAAATATAACCAATAATGCAAAAGAATAAAACACAGAAACAAAAATAAGGCACAAAGAATCTAACGTGGTTCACCCAATCCTATGCTACGTCCACCAAACAAACAGTCCAATATTATTATCCAGTAATTACAACTGATTACAACCAGTGATCCCTTGCAACTCAATATCACCGCAAATGCTGCAATACTCCTACACTCTACTAAGAAATAACCCTAACACCATTTTTTCTTATAGAAAAAGTCTTAATCGAAAAACTGCTTGACGAATTAACCTAGGGAAATGCTTGACATGTTAACCTAGGGAAATACTTGATGAGTTAACCCAAAAAAACACTTGAGGAGTTATCCAAAAAAAATTTTGGGTTGTTGCCCTGAACCCCACGAATTGTAGAAAAGTGTACAGTACTTTCCTGATCAGTCACCACAAACCAACAACTATTACATAAACACAATCATTACCATGCTTAGTAGTATAATAGTTGGTTTTAGATTCCATAAAAAATTCCTAAGGTCTCACTAGGATTTGTATAGATGTGTAAAAACCTTACTTCTTGTTAATGCATTTAGCATAAGACCTGATGTAGTAGGAAACATCTAAATTGAGAGAGAGAGAGAGAGAGTGTGTGTGTGTGTGTGTATGTGGGCGCACGTGCGCGTGTGTGGGAACGCACACACGTGTGTGCATGTGTGTGTGTTTACACACACACAATCTCATAGATAATGCACAAGTGACATCGGTACGCCCTGGGCGCACCCAAGGTGTGACCTTGATGCACCCTTGGTGCGTCGGGGGTGCTCCTTGGGTGCACACAAGGTGCAACCCTGATGCATCTTGAGAACACCCCAGTGCAATCTTGGTGCACCTCAATGTGCCTTGGGTGCATCCAAGGTGCGTCTCTTATAAATTAACACATTATATTTTTAATTGAGATGTTGGATGTAAGAAAACCATTTTTTAGGTCTATCTTGCCATAACTTATGTTAATATGTAAAAGAACTTAACTAACTCATGATGTTTATAGATCATAATCTTTTTGTTCAAGATATAATGCTTCCACTTATTGTATGCTTGAACGTAAATCTCAGTAATAGTATGGTTGAATTTTAAATATGGTAAACAACTATATGACCAAGCTAACTTATGTTAATATGTAAAAAAACTTAACTAACTCATGATGTTCATAGATCATAATCTTTTTGTTCAAGATATAATGCTTCCAATTATTGTATGCTTGAACATAAATCTCAGTAATAGTATGGTTGAATTTTAAATATGGTAAACAACTAGATGACCAAGCTAAGTGATAATTATTTCAATAATATAATCAAACATATTAGTATAAACCTCAAATGTTTCCTAATTGACTAATAATATAAGTATTAGTGCATAATAAAGTCTACATTGTACTTATTTGAATCAATTTGTTGTCAAACTGACTCAATGAATGAATTTCAACTTAGAACCATCTTTGGTATTTTGACCTAGAGATTTTCACATGTGAAAAATAAAATTTTATAGGTCTATGAGATTCTTTGGTTGTGACCATTCCTAAATGACTTCGATCTTCACTAGCTCCACACATGTACATGTACTTTATGTATGTGCTGAATGTATGCCAAATACTATACTATATCTCCCACTTTACAAAACTACCTCTTCTGATGAAATGAGACATAGAAGTTAATCTTCACTAGCTCTACACATATAGAGATGTACTTTATCTATGTGGGGAATGTATACCAAATACTATACTATATCGCCCACTTTACAAATTGCCTCTTCTCATGAAATGAGACATTAAAGTAACTTCTAGATCAATGATCTCTTTACCTTGCAATTAGTAGAATGTTTACCTTGCAATTAGTAGAATGAGTAGCCCATGGACTTTGATAAACAAAATGAGACATTGAAGTAACTTCTAGATCAATGACCTCTTCCCAATCCCTAACTTTGGGTGAATTTCTTTACCTAATTGTGAATTTCTTTACCTTGCAATTAGCTAGAATGAGTAGTAGCAAATAGTAGAATGAGTAGCCCATGGACTTTGATAAACATAATTTTAATGATTACTTTGCCTCACCATGGGAATTAGTTTTTTCTATGTTTAGATTGAAATTATATCTTGTAGAGTGCTCTATATGGCATAGATATTTATTTCCATATATTTATTTTATTCTTTTAAAGATTAGGATGGCATCAACGTAGAATAAAATAAATTAAGTGGTAAACTTGTTAATAAAGCTATTCATCGTCCACTTAAACTAGCTAATGCATTAGTTAAGCTGAAGGGAACGAATAACCATTCAAACAAAGCTTGATTTTCCTTCTAAAGACTACTACCTTCTAAGAATCTCTAGGGCCAATAGAAATATGATGATATCCTAATTAATTATTACTATTCTTCCTTCCCACCGAAATTTTATTATTTCTATTCTCTTTTCTTCATCAAAGGTCATCACGAAATCAATTAAATTGTACCAATCAATGATCACTTCATTTTAGACAAAAAAAATTAAATCAATCATCAATCACTCAGATGTACATGTTGCAGAAATTTTGCACAATGTCTATCGTAGAACAAAGGAGAATCACACTCAACTTGAAACTTGTATTGGTTAAGATTAAGAGTAAACAATTCAATGCTTTGCTTTTTTTTTTAGTGCTCTCAAATTCATGCTTACAGACTTTAAACAGAGTAATTTAAAAAAAAAAGCATTCTTGATGGCAAAGAATTTAGATACTTATATTTTATTTACATGATTCAAGTAAAGAAATAAAATACTATATAATGTCTGCACCAAAAGATGTCAAGTTATATTTAAATCTTTTACAATAAACTCAAATCCATCTAGCTGGTTTTATTGAACTTTACTTTCATCTGCAAAAACCCTCCAATGTCTTCCAATTATTAACACTTATGACCAAGCACAAAGCTTCCACACTACTTAAATCTCCTTCACCATCTAGTTTTCCAGTTTAATTACACATCTCAGGCTCTCTCCTTGCATCATGTAATCAAACGCCTTGTTGATCTCAGAAAAAGAGATTTCATGAGTAATGAACTTCTCCAGCTCAAGCTCCTGCAAGGAAAAACAGTGTGTAAGCATTAGAATGTGAACATTAAAAATCATGACACAATTAATTCAAATTTTTCTCAGTCTACTGATTTCTAGTCAGAGTCATGGATTATCACGAAGGAAATTCAAAACTTTAATTATATAAAAAGGTGTATGTAGAATTGAGAATAGAAAACTGTATAAAATCATTGAGGATAAAATAATTTTTTACCTTATTCAGATACTTCTCCACTAGACCTGGCAGATCTGACTTGGGCTTATAGTTCCCAAAGAATGTTCCTTTCAGTGTTTTCTCATTGAGGAAGTTGAGAGGACTAGTTGTGAAAGCTGCATCTGAATGAGGCACTCCTACTAAAACTGCCAAACCCCACCCCTTAAATAAAAAACAAACATTAATTAAAGTCAGGCAGTGCAACATTTAAGCAGTTGCAAACACAACAATATACTGATCTAATTTAATGGAACAGAGCATTTTAGTAATATATGGGAGGAGTATATACATCATGAATACATTCAAACGCCTGGATCATTGCATTGATATTCCCCGTGCATTCCACACTGTAATCTGCTCCTCCATCAGTTCTTTCTGCAATTACCTGAATCCAAAAGGAGAAATTCATAAATATTTTTGCACTTAAACATAACAAAATAACAAGATCCATTAACCCATACAACTGTGGAAAAGCATTAAAGATTAGACTATAACATTGTACTGGATGAAAATTATGTAAAGCATGAGCTGAACGAACCTCTTGAACAGGTTTGTGATGGTCTTTTGGGTTTATGTATTCTGTTACACCAAACTCTTTTGCTGAAAAGGAAAAACAAAGAAGACTGTGTTAGAGAAGAGAGTACAACATAGATAAAAGATGATTTCTTTAGTTATACCATGTATCAGTGCTTTCAAGGTAACCAGAGGCATATTGTGGTCAACTTACTAGTTGTTTATTGGAAACCACTCCCCCATAAACAACTAACATGCTGATCACAGTATACCAGCTGTTTAATTCTTCCCAAATCAATGTACTTAAGCACCTTTCTCAAATCGTCCAGGGACTAAATCAATGCCAATAATCCGGGAAGCTCCAGCTATTCTCGCTCCTTCAGCAGCCTGAAGAAAATGAAAAGTAACATTTATTAAAAAAATGAAAAGAAACACTCAATTGAGAGATTTCAATCTATCAGACTCCGCTTATATATCTGCATATTACATATCTATAATCTATCCAAAAATCTCTTTTCAATCCTGATCAACTAATTCTTACCGCAAGCCCAACACCTCCAAGGCCAAATATGGCTACGGTTGAACCCTTCTTAGGTTTGGCCACATTCAATGTAGCTCCCATCCCTGTTGTCACACAGAAGTTTAAGTACACTCCATAATAAACATGGACCAATACCACAAATCTTATTATGTTCATTGATTTATAATGTTAACTGACCTGTGGAAACACCGCAGTTGAGAATACACGTTTTGCTGAGAGGAGCTGCGGGATTTATCTTGGCAACACAGCCAACATGTGCAACGGTCTATTCACTAAATGTGGATGTCCCCCAGGAAGTGATAAATGGGCTGTCCCCTGACAGAGAACCTTGACTTGCCATCACTAATCATAACCCCTCTGTCTGTGTTAATCCTTAGCAGATCACACATATTGCTTTCTTCTGATTTGCAGTGCCTGCAATCTCCACATTCCCCTG
>MU224881.1:2733574-2747542 GCA_018584345.1 Thuja plicata | reverse complement strand
TGGAATTATGGAATTCTTTTGAGGATAATCCATTCAAATAACTAAATAACTATTTAATTCCTTTTGATGTGTATTAGCTAAAGGGGGTGGAATTAATTTAATTTAAAAGCACTTAGGACTTTAGAATAAAATTAATTAATCATAGGGATTTTTAGCTAATAACTCTTGAAAGTTTAGGAATTAAATATAGTGTAAGATTTATGCAAATTTAGGTTTTCTGCATTTGAGACTAAGTTAATTAAAGATAATTAGGAAGGATAATTTTCCTAGTACAATAGGACTTCGATGATGAGAAAATGCACTGAAATTGATTAGAATTGTAAGGTGCCAATTTTGGGGTGTTACATTTTGCCCCTCTTTGAATTGATGTGCGAGCAGTGCATTGATTCAAAGAATAGTCTGATGTGAAGATGAAGATTTCAGAAGTCTAGGTTAGGTTGCCAAGACACCGATCAAATCAAGAATTAGAACCATCTTCAGAGTGAAGCATGATTCTCCGAAGTCTGAGTTAGATTGCGAAGACAACGGTCCAAATAACACTTGAGCGAAGATCAGAATCGGGGTTAGATTTCCCTAATGTTCGCTGATAGCTGATGAAGATTTAGGACTATCTCCAGAATCAGGGTTAGATTGCCCCAATATGAAGGTTAGCCCTCCGAGATCCAGGTTAGGTTGCCTAGATAGCGGTCTAAAAGAGCTTTTGAGAGTCATCTTCAGTTTGAAGCATGACTTTCAGGAATTAGGGTTAGATTGCCCCAATACCCAATGAGATTTCAAGAATCATCTCCATAAAAAAGCTTGATCCTTGAGGATCCGAGTTAGATTTCTCAGATACCTAGAAAGATAGATGACAATATGACAAGATGCGAGGCATCAAGATGCCCCTAGAGATTCAAGATCATGGAATACCCAGTTTTGACCATCAGGTATGAAAATTGAATATGCCCCAAGTGGTGAGATTCCCCTAGCAATGGGGACTTTTGATTACAGGACATAATAACCTGGCCAAAATAACCCTAGACAGAATAACCCGACCACAATAACCCGAGGACAAAATAACCCAAGGTCATAATAACCCAATCCAAAATAACACGCAGTCAAAATAACCCATGGACAAAATAACCCCATAAGATTATAGAGAAAGGAAAACCAAATTTATAAATTACAAGTATATTTCTAAAAAAATAAAATTCAATTATAGTGTCAAATTCTGAGAAATATCTCTTATATAATCTAACATATTATTATTGTCATACCCATCAACTAGTGTTTTTAGTCTTTCTTTGAGTTCACAGTATTTTTTCGTTCTTGGTTGTGTAGTGTACCTATAAATATCCTCTAAAAATGACCTAAATATCCTCTATGGTACCTCACAATCCCTTTTTTAGCATACTAACTTGATCTAAAATGACCATGGGTTATTTTGTCCATGGGTTATTTTGACCATGGGTTATTTTGTCCATGGGTTATTGTGACACTGGGTTATTGTGTCCTTGGGTTATTATGGCAAGGTTATTGTGTCCAGGGTTATTTTGGCTGGGTTATTATGTCCGGTTACCGGGACTTTTGATTCAGATCAGATTGATTCGAGAATGATGCGAAAAGATTCAATGATGCAATCATCCTACCCCCTCAGGAGCGAAATCGGAAGATGAAACAATAGAAAGATGATTGACAGCAAAAGATTGCCAATAGAAGCAAGATCGAAGATCCAGAGAAATTCAGAGATAGATCAAGAGAAGGAAAAATTGATTTAGAGCGATCGGGAGGTCCTGTTGACTAGGTTTGACCATAGTTGACCAAGTTTGACCATAATTGACTAGAGTTGACTTTGATGAAAAGATTGCAGAAGCTGAGAAAATGATGACGAGAGATGATTCTGACAAGAAAGCGACGTCAGAAAGTTGACTGCATAAGCGTCCGATCATGTTGGTCCCAAAATTTCAAAATGTGATTTTGAGCTGCTTAGGAGTGTCAGATTTTGATTTCGATCATGAAAATGGATTCAGAATGATCTATTTAGCCAAGGGTGCAATTTTCGCAAAAAATAGAGCACTGTAGAAAATTAGGTCAAAAGCTATATAAGGCCCGGAGGGGTCATTTTCAAATCATTATTCACTTTTGACTTTAGAGATGGTGAGAGCTCAAGCTGACATTGATAGCATTCCTGTGCATACACATTGATTCAAGTGCTCCCGACAACACAACTGGCCACCGGAGTATGACGCACCTATAAGTAATCGAAACACCATCTTGCATTTCAAAATTTGATCGCTTTTTAGATATTTTTAACATGTTTTATAGCTTTTTAAGTCTGTCGCGTCAAGTCTCGTGCGAGAGAATAGGTTCCTCATGCTGGCTAAGGTCGCCCCTCGCACGAAAAATTAGATTCTTCGCGTGGGTTAGGGCTTCCTCGCACGGGGTCCCTCTGCGAGCTTGCGCGAGGTGCACGTCGATGTCGCGTGAGATTTCATCGTCGGTGATGCAATCTCACGCGAAGAGAGATCCTATCTCATGCGAAGTAGAAATATTGCGCAGGAAAATATTTTCCTCGCATGGGAATCCTTCTCAGTCCAGAAAGTTGTCATCCTTAATTTCATAGACTCAGACAGTTAGAATGCCTCAGAACTGTGTTTAGGATAGATCCATAGTTGCATTTGTTGTCATTGCTTTGATAAACCATCATGTTGAGATACTGATCAAATGTCGTCGCTTTCTTTACAGGTTGACTTCTCTGATATTGCGTTCTGGTCTCATCATCCTGTCATGGGTGAGTTGCTGCAGAGACTGATAGATGCTGATGGCGCCCATCTCGACGGGCTAGGATTATCATATCTTCGTGATGCACCTGATATTCAGGTAAATCACGGTCTATTGGGTGCCCTTGTCAAGCGTTTCCATTCAGAGATGAACACATTCCACTTGTCACAGGGGGAGATGACAGTCACCCCTGAGGACATCTACAGGATCTTGAGAGTACCATTCCATGGGGCTCGTGTGGAGTATGACACCCAGCCGAGAGCGGGCACACTGGCACTAAGAGCGATCTTCCAGGATGATCTGGTGATGGGTCGAGCCATCTCTTGGGAGGATCTGATGAGTAGGTACGGTGTAGATCATACATTGGCAGTTGTCTTGGCGCTGTTACTGAGTTGCTACCTAGTACTAGATCGAGGTCAGCGTGGATTGGAGTGCGGCTGGCGAGTTATGCTGCATCAGATATTAGCTAGTCCAGCAGTGAGATTCAGATGGGGCGAGTGCATGCGCGCACAGATGTTCCATGAGATGCATGAGATAGTGTATCAGGGCGCATGGACCATGGCGGCAAAAGTCGTCATTCTACAGATTTGGGCTTGGGAGCACCTTCCCGTATGTTGGCCGATTTTTCATGATACTCAACAGCCCTTGGAACCATATATTTACAAGTATGCAGGTCCTATGACTCATCCAACACTGGGTAAGACGGATCAGTGGCGAGCATAGCTAGATGATATGGCAGCAATTATATGGCGGCCATGGATAGCTACAGAGGTTTGGGATGATGCACGACATGAGCTACCGCATATGTTATGCTCGCGTCCCTTGATCAGGCGCACTATCAGATTTCTATTGACACGGGTCCTACAAAAGTTTGGGAGACTACAGGATGTCTCCCAGGAGTACTGTACCTATGCCCGATTCGTCGATGAGATGAAGAAGGGATGGAAATGGCAGTTAGACCAAGGTAGGAGCATGATAGATGCTCGGGTACCACCAGCTAGGTGGGATTATTTGGCAGGGGTGACGAATGCAGGGATGACACCTGCATACAAGGATCACATTTTAGAGAACCCCTTCCCAAGATTTACAAATCCTGTTGGCATGGGCCCACATGTATAGCAGGTGGTACAACCGCCATTGCAGCAGTAGGCACAACAACTGCCACCACAATAGGCACAATAGCTATCACCACAATAGGTACCACCTTAGTAAGTAGTACAGCCGAGGACTTGGCAGGTTCCCATTCCTTCTAGACCTATGGGATCGAACATAGGTGCAGGGAGTAGTGTTACTTAGGAGAGGTCCACTGAGCAAGGGGAGGATACTGTTATGGCCGATACTATTACGGTTGATCCATCGGTAGGAGGACAGGTAGCATAACTATAGGAGGCTCTCAGGAGGAGCTAGGAGAGAGTGAGGCAAGTGCAGAGGGAGCGAGATGACTTCCGCACATAGGTGGTCATCCAGGAGACCCGAGTGGCTGAGCGGGATCAAGAGATCTGAGGTTTATAGGAGGCACTGGCCAGAGCATAGATAGAGGCGAGATATGAGGCTGCTCAGTCATCCTATTACTATGTCGCATACACGATCATAGTTCCTGAGGCAGCGGACCAGGTTCCACCATTTTCAAAGTATGCTGGGGCACAAGCCGTTCTACAGGCACCACCACAGGAACCTCCTCAGCAGTAGGCCATGCCACCTCCTCCACCTCCTCCAGGTGGGAGTGGCTAGATAAGATATTTGATATACATTGTACCACCATTTTGATATACTATGCTCGAGTAGCACCCTTTGTACATTTGACCGATTGATATATGTATATGAGCTCAATTTTGGCATCATTGTACCTATTTATATATTGCTTTAGATTTGTATGTCTTGTGAGATGTTTCCTATATGATTAGATGTATAGATTAGAAATGTATGCCATGGATGAATATGCAAATGTTTATGCACATGTTTTATTGATGTATGAATGAATATAATGAAATGATAGATGTTAGACGGATAAATGCTATGTATGATTTGATTTATGCTTATAATGGATGCACATGTTTATGGATATGTAAATGCAAATGAATGTATGGAAATGCAATGATATTAATCATCTCATGCAGGATATCGTAATATAAGACAGGTACTAACCAAAAGAATATGAATGAAGATCGAGAGAAAGGACCGGACGCTTGTGCAGTCAAGAGGAAAGACAAAAGATGAGGACCTTCAAAAAATGAGAAGACAATGAAGAGAGCACCAAAACTATCGCGATGCAAGCTTAAAATGCGATGCAAGCCTAAGCTAAATGCAACCCTAGGACTTGGTTGTTGGACTCATCGCATAATTATCATCATCGAGTATTTTGGAACATCGGAGTCGATACAATCCTTACTAGTGCCAATGCAACCATAAGAATATGAATATGACTTTCATCGGATAAAATGTAGGAAAAAAACATAAGCACCAGGGCACAAAAGCCAAGATGACCTGAATATTGTTTCCAGTTTGATATAGTAAGAGTACACAAGTAAACAAACAGAGCAATAACAGTTAAGGAAATAGTACCAACCTCCCCTTGGTGTACAAATAAACAAGATCGAGGGATGTGAGGCTTTTCCACCTTAATGCAGAAGCTCTTATCACATACACCCTATTTATTTGACATTGTCGGATCATCGAAACTACACCAACAAGCAGTAGACAAAATAAAATATCAATGAAAACCATGAGAACAAACAACATACAAAGAGAGATTCAATCATAGCTCAGCATGTTTCAAAGTTTACGGATGTACATGTGTTTAGGGTGTTGAAAAGCACCGTTGTGCTTGTGAGTGCATTGTGTTTGATTGCTATCGAGAGATGTTTACGTTATGATATCCGATGTGTGTTGAAAAACATAGATGTGTCCAAAGATAGTGTTGAAAAACACTATTTGATTGGGGTGTTGAGAAACACCAGTTTGTGCCAGTAGATAGTTGTCCTTTAGAACTGACAAGATTACTGACTCGAGTGTAAACCAAAGATGTGATCAAAGTGGGGAGCCATGAACAGATTGATGTCGAATATGTAGATAGCGAGTCGATGTGAGAAATATTAGTAATACAGTGACAGTAGGAAGATGCGGTGAGAACCATTGGTGACTGACGCAAGAAAGATTCTCAAGCATAAAGATCAATGTGAGATCTAGGCATCAGCAGGCAGACTTAGTGAGAACCACTAGTGACTGATGCGAAGAGGAAAGAGACTCCAAAAGATAGGAAAATGCCCCCTAGACTAGGAAGATGCCCCCGAGTGTGACTAGTTTCAATCCATGTGAAGTCAAGCAAAAATCTCAGAAATGACTGAGAGCAAATGCATGAGCGGGCAAACTAAAGCAAGAAAGCACACTAAAGCAAGAAAGCAAGAGAGCAAATTGTAAGAAAGCTAATGGATGCTGTGATAGATAGAGCATTGCGGAACAAGAGGGGCCTGTTTATCAAGTTTTCACCATCTTGGCAGAAACTCTATTTTTGCTACCATGACACCTATTTACCAGGTTTTCATCAATGGCACATTTTTCTCTTTTTCTCTTTTTTTGTATTTTTCATTTTTTCAATTTTTTTGTACTTTTGTATTTATTTATTTTTCAATTTTTTTGGTATTATCAAGGCGCCTGTTTACCAGGTTTTCACTAGGATAATAGATACATCAAAGCGCCTGTTTGCTAGGTTTTCACTAAGATGATCATTTTTTCAAGACATTTTGCAATTTTTAGGATTTTCTCAGAATAGAGTATGTACATGAGCATTCAGAAGACATCTC
This sequence comes from Thuja plicata, assembly GCA_018584345.1. Lineage (NCBI taxonomy): Eukaryota > Viridiplantae > Streptophyta > Pinopsida > Cupressales > Cupressaceae > Thuja > Thuja plicata. Next base: position 2,740,982 of record MU224881.1, on the reverse strand, counting down.
AACTGTAGAACTTCTTCAGATGAAGAACGTTGATAGGCTCTTTGAGTTGTTCACCCTCTGTGGTAGAGAGTTGGTAAGCGCCAGACCCAAATACTGAAGTGATAACATACGGACCAAGCCAGTTTGGTTCAAATTTTCCTTTCTGGATGCGCTGCTGTTGATTCTTGGGGTTCTCTCTCAGGACAAGATTACCCATTTGGAATTCCCTTGGTTTGACCTTCTTGTTGTAGCTTTTAGATATTCTCTTCTGATATGCTTAGAGATGATCGAACGCCACTTTTTGACGTCCATCCAGTAGTTCAAGCTCTCGAAGTCGAGATATTTTGATATCATCATCAGTAATGAGGCCCTTCAAAGAGACTCACAAGGTAGGAATCTCAACCTTAATAGGAAGTACTGCATCGGCACCATAAACTAGAGAAAAGGGTGTGGCCCCTGTTGGTGTCCGTATACTGGTGCGGTAAGCCCATAAAGTTGGATTAATTTGGAGATGCCAGTCTCATCCAGATTTGTGTACTGTGTGGTGTAAGATCTTGAGAATAGTCTTATTTGAAGCTTCCGCCTGTCCATTACCCTAGGGATAATATATAGAAGACCAGTGCTGAATAATTCTAAACTTAGTGCATAAATCTATTAGATCCTTGTTCTTGAATTGCCCCCCATTGTCAGTGATTATTGATGAGGGTACACCATATCTGCAGATGATGTAGTTCAGTATAAACATAGCCACAGACTTGCCATCAACTACAATGAGAGGCACTGCCTCGACCCACTTGGTGAAATAGTCTATAGCAGTGATGATGTATTTATGTCCCCTTGAAGAAGACGGATGTATCTGACCCACTAAGTCAAAGGCCCACTATTTAAATGGCCAAAAGCTGACAAAAGGAATGAGCTCCTTGGCAGGAGCATGGATTAGATTTCCATGAAGCTGGCACTGTTTACAAGATTTAGCAAATTGTATAGCTTCTTTCTCCATATCCGACCAATAGTAACCAGCTCTAATAAGTTTGCGAGCCAGTGTCAGACCGTTTGAGTGAGACCCACAGACACCTTCATGTACCTCTATTAATGCACGTTTGGACTCATAAGGTTCTAAACACTTAAGGAGGGTACTGTCTATACCTCGCCTATATAAGTCGTTAGCTATGATGACAAACCATGAAGCACTATGGATTAAGTGACGTTTCTCATTTCGAGTGTAAGTGTCAGGAATAATCTGGTCACGAAGGTAGGAGTAAATATGATGGTAGCAGGATGAGTCATGTCCAATGACTGAGCATATCATCCAAGATTTAGGGGAATTATAGGCAGGGTGGAATAACGTCTCCACTAGGAATTCATGTCTGAAGTCATTTTCTGGCATTTGTAACATGGAAGCCAGAGTAGCCATGGCATCGACTGCTTTATTATTTTCCCTTGGAATTTTTGGAAAGTAACATGTGCAAAGGATTTCTTAAGATCATCAACCATCTTTTTATAAGGCACCAGTTTTTCATCTTTTTTTTGATAGATGTCATTCACCTAATTAATAACCAACTATGAATCTCCAAAGACCTTTAGCTCATCGACATGCCATTCAATAGCAATCTTTAATCCATTAATTAAGGCTTCATACTCAGCAGTGTTATTTGTGCAAGGAAACATCATTTTGTAAGCCTTTGGTAATGAATATCGCTGAGGTGTGATGAACAAGATTCTGACACCCGACCCCTGTTGGGTGAATGATCCATCAAAGAAAATGGTCCATGACTGATGTGTGAGAAGTATGATGGACTCATCTGGGAACTCGATCCTTAATGGTTGGTGATCTATAATAGGTGCCTTAGCCAACTGATCTGCAATCACTTTCCCTTTGATAGCTTTTCTCTCCACATACTCAATGTCAAATTCACTAAGTATCATGACCCACTTAGCTAATCTACCCGTGAGGGCAGCTTTGTTGAGTAAGTACTTTAATGGATCGATTTTTGCAATGACCCTTGTAGTGTGAGCAAGCATGTAATGTCGTAACTTTTGGGAAGTGAACACCACTGCTAAACAAGCTTTCTCAATGACAGAATAATTCATTTCATAGGAGACCAATGTTTTGCTGATGTAATAGATTGCTCTTTCTTTATTGTTTTGATCTTCTTGAGCCAATAGAGAACCCAGAGATGTTTCTGTAGCTGAGATGTATAAGATTAATGGCTTCCCATGAATAGGAGGCATTAATATAGGTGGTTTGGCCAGACATTGTTTGATTTTTTGAAATCCTTGTTCACATTCTTTATTCCATTCATAGGTCACACCTTTATGTAGAGTTTTAGTAAATGGTTGTGACTTGTCAGCTAGCTGGGAGATGAAGCACCAGATAGACTAAAGACAACCTTGAAGACCTCTAATTTGTCTGATATTGCGAGGTGGAGGCATTTCTATGATAGCTTGCACCTTTTCAGGATCCACCTCGATTCCTTTTGTGGAGATGATATAACCAAGCAATTTTCCCGAAGTTACTCCAAATGCACATTTCTTAGGATTGAGACGTAGTTTGAACTTTTCCATACAATCTAGTATAGGGCCTAGATTAGTGAGATTTTCCTTCCTGTCCATGATTTTAGCAAGGGTGTCATCAACATAGTCCTCCAATGTTTTGTGCATCATGTCATGAAATATAGTATTGACTTCTCTCTGATACGTGGCTCCAGCATTCTTGAGACCAAAAGGCATAACATTCTAGCAGAAAGTTCCCCATGCATAGGTAAAAAAAGTCTTTTCTTGATCCTCTGGCGTAATTTTGATTTGGTTGTAGCCAGAGAATCCATCCATTAGGGAGTACATTTCATATCTTGTTGTCATATCCACAATCATATCAATGTTGGGTAGTGGGAAATTATCCTTTGGACATGCCTTGTTTAAGTCCCTAAAGTTTGTGCAGACTCTGATAGATTTGTCATGCTTCGACACTAGAACTATATTGGAGATCCATTCCACATAGTTAATTGCTCTGATGAACCCAACTTTTTAGAGTTTCTCTAGTTTCACCTTGACAAGTAGAGCCACATGTGGATGCATTTTTCTGAGTTTTTTCTTGACTGGTTTTACTCCAGGAGCTATTGATAGGTGATGCATGATAAGATCAGGATCTACACTAGGCATGTTAGAGTATGCCCATGGAAATTTTATCTTTATCTCCTTGAAGAAATTTGTGAATTCTTTCAGTTCTTCTGCGGACAATGATTTAGCCACATGAATAATGTGTGGATGTTCTTCTGTACCCAGATTTATTGGTTGAGTTGTCTCAGTTAGCACTGATGATCGTTCCTGGAAATGACTTGGGAGCGTATCAAGTATCTCATCCTCAGGCACCTCAAAGAGGTTTTCACCTTCAGATACATCTATTCTTTTTACCTTTTTTTGGCTCTGACACTGCCACAATGTGGTTTTCACCATCAAAGCGCCTATTTTTTCTTCTTTTGATTTTATGACTAAGATACTTGATATCAGCGTTGGTCATGTTGACACTTTCTTCACTAGTGGAGGATGTTACAGGTTCAATAGCATGAAGATAACAGGCTAGAGCATTGTCATTCTGGAATGTGAGGACTTCATTGGATGAGGAAGGGGAATTCCAGTCTATTAGCTCGGGATGTTGGAGTGAGAGAGAAGAGATGGGTTCAAGTGCATTCAGGATATAGTCATCGAAAGTGCTGACTAGTAAGCTGAGACCTAGAGAGATCTCATCCAAAGGTGTATTTGAATCTATTTGACTCCTATCAACCGTAGTAGAAGACATGTTAACATTTATGGAATCAGACTCATTATACCTTTCACTAGACCCTTCACCTATGTCGAGAAGCTTTTCATAGGATCCTTCTGAAATACTGTCAAACTCATATTCATGGGAATTTGTGTCTGAACTCTGACTGGGATGTTTGCACCATGAAGGTTTGGGAGTTCTTGTGACACCAGCCTGTTCTTGCGCAAACTTCTCTTGAAACTGTGGTGGTATCTATTGTTCAGCTTGGAAACTAGGATCTTGTGACACGTTCCATTATTCGTATGTCAGAGTGGTGAATGGAATAGTGACATTGGTGTCACTGCCAACCTTAGCTGTACTGGCATGTAGTATGACATCCTTTGGCTCAGCAAAGAATGCTTCCAGATCTGGAGGAATAGGATAAGGAAAGGAATCCTCATCAGAGCTATCCTCTGTGGTATCAATTGTAGTTGTGCCTTCAGGTTTTGGTGGAGGATCTAGTTTTGGCACAAATTTGTTATTCCCTAGATGGAACGAGATCTTCTTGAAACCTAAACCAATTGTGTCTTTTTTCTTTTGACCCATAGCTTTAATAGGTTCAACCAACCCATTACCATTCATCCCTATTGGACCACTCCCTTTGTATCCAAAGTGTTTCATGATTTTAAGACCTTCACTATTGGGATCTAGTTCACGAGCTGGGGTGGTATGTTCAGATATGCTCTTTCCTTTGTAAATCCAAGCTCTAATAGCTCTTTCCTCATCTTCATCTTCTAATGGTGTTGAAGCCTGTACAAAGACACCATCATAAACTATTTCAGGAAGAGTAGTAGAAGATTTATTGTTCTTAGAAGGTCTCCCGTAAGAACGAGGAGATGGAGGTAGAGCTGCTAATGATAGCACAGGTTCTATTTGATATCCCCCCATGCCTATGTCTTTGATTTTCAAAGTCTGTTCCATGTCTTTAAGCTTGGAATCACAAAATTCTGTGTATTCTCTATTAGTAGGAACAAGACTATCAGCTGACTGTGTGAGCGTATTACAAGAAGAGCCCATATTAGTAGGAACTGTCACTTCTGCACCATGGAAAGGAAACTTGATGCACTAATGATATGTAGAGGGAACTGCTTGCATTTCATGTATCCATAGTCTTCCTAATAGGATGTTATAAGCAAGAGCAAGGTCCAGCACCTGACATGTGACATCTCTTTCAACCAGTCCAACCCAAATGGGTAGCACAACTAAACCTTTAGACTTTCTTTCTTCTTCATCATAGGCCTTGATAGAAAATCTCTTGCGAGAATCTATGCGATCTTCATCATAACCTAGCTGATCAAGAAAGTGAGCAGAGTAAATGTTGAGGCCAACACCATTATCAATAAGGACGCGGCGGGCTAGTTTTTTTCCAATCATGACCTCTATATGCAAAGGAGCATTATGCGGGTGACTGATCGAATGGTCATCTTCTTTTGAGAAAGACATATAGTGCAGTGAAGTCAAGTGACCCACCATAGATTGAAACTGATCAAGATTAATGTCTTTAGGGATGTTAGCTTCTGCGAGGGCTTTATCCAAAATCTGCCTGTGAGCAGGCGAGATCTTCAACAACTCAAAGATGGTTATTTGAGCGTTGGTTCTTTGCAGCTGGTCGACAATACTATAATTAGCAGTAGGAGGTGTGGGGACCACTTTCATAGTCTTGTTGGCAGGACCAACAACAGCTTTATCTGCGGGTTGTTTCAGTGCGGATGTAGTAGCTGGAGGGTCAGGACCCTTGAGAGTGATCTTAGTGTGGGATCTGGTAACGATGTTTGTGCAATCCTGAGATGATTCATGTTCAGATGAGTGAGACCTAGGGCCTCTCAAGAAAAATGGGGTCTTAGGCTTAGGAGCATCCCCACTCCCCTTGGTAGTAATCACATCACAATACTCCACTTCAATAGGTTCAATCATGTTGATGACATTGTCATAAGTGGTATGCGCGTAGTTAACCTTGGCATTGTTGTTCTTAGTATTGGAAGACTCGCCTTTCTCGTGATGAGGAAAGGGATCTTTAAATGTCCGATGATCCAAATTCTTATTATGATTTTCCACAATAATAACCTCATTATCAATCAGATCTTGGACCTTATGGCGCAACTGAAGACAAGTAGAAGTCTTATGACCCTTGTTATGGTGATAGTCACAGTATGCATTGTCATTCCACCAATGGGGTCATGGTTGCGGATCATATAGACGCTTGTCCAAAGGAGTGAGAATCTGATTTTGCACCAAAGTCTTGAAAACTACATCAAGCGGTTCTCCCAAGGAAGTAAATTCACGCTTGGGTCGAGGGGCCCAAGGTTTGTTGCTAGAGAATCTAGAAGGTGGTTGAGTGTTTGTTGCAGCCTTCTTAGTAGTTTTGATCGCTTGTATACTAGAAGTGAGATTGAAAACTGGTTTTGAAGAAGCCAGAGTCACATTATCAACCACTCCATCATTCACAACATCGCTATTCTTGTTGACAAACTTCCATTTATCTTTGTTGGAAGAGGAGGAACCTTGTTTTTTGTCTTTGTATAAAGTCAACTCCCCTTTCTTAACCATGAACGCCTCTATCCTCACAACTTGCTTAATCATGCTGTCAAAATTAAGGGGACCTTGAAGCTGTACCTGATACCCAAAATCAGGAGTGAGATTGTCCAAGAAGATGTCGAGTTTCTCAGATTCAGGTATACTTGGTGCAAAGTTGTCCCCATCTCTGGAGAAATGTCAAGAATGGCTCCCCTTGTCTTTGCTTGAGATTGCAAAGGTCCCTGATATTGACAGGATGTTGTATGTTGTGAGAATAATGTTGTTGTTAGTGACCAGATTTGCACTTTAAAAATACCAACACAAACTGACTCATAATGCCTAGATGAAAGTACAAATGCTACTAACAGTTGGAGAAGTTATCATTAGGTTGATAACTTTCCTCTGAATTGAGAGGTACAGCTCCCTCTTAGAAATATTTACAATGAATTAAAATATAGGTTATGTCTTTAACTAGAAGACACAAAGGCATACTAACATTCGCCCATCAACATGGTGTGAATGTGATTGTGGATTTAATAATTTAAAAGAAAAACTAAATGCATGGCACAAAGACCATTCACTTATTCTTCCCACTGTAAGAGCATGAGAAAGATTTAATATTTGTTTTCAGATACATGAATGAATAAACTCACAGATTTAATAACATTCATGAGTACAAATATGACAACATAAGAAGATGACTGAAATGACTCACAGATCACTCTCAATCAGAAAAATATATTCAAACTCAAAGATCTGATACATATTCCTCCTTCCTCCTCAATGCACAGTAAAAGACTCAAAGATCTATTTACTCCTCCATAAACCATAACTGAAAACATTACATTCAGTCCCTCTTTCCCCAATTACAATAAAAAAACTTTCTTCCTTGCTGGAGCACATAGACTGTCAGAAAAGAAGAAGCGGAACCCTGTCTCATCAACTTTCCCCCATTAAATAATATCTTATTGGTAGTTATTCGGTTACTGTAATCGATTCTTGAAAATCATTTCCTCTTTAATCTTTATTTTCTTTTTCCTCTCGTGATCTTCTCTCATTTATATTTTGATATCTTTATAAACTATTGATTTAAAAGTTTATAAGGATACAATTTAA
>MU224881.1:2722529-2733524 GCA_018584345.1 Thuja plicata | reverse complement strand
ATTTTCTTTTTCCTCTCGTGATCTTCTCTCATTTATATTTTGATATCTTTATAAACTATTGATTTAAAAGTTTATAAGGATACAATTTAACATCTTCAAATGATATTTGGACAAGTGGCATATGAATTCATTAATCATCAATAAAAATTCTTGCTGCTGGGCGGATTTAAAAATATTTATGATAGTCAAATTAGGCCTCGGTGCGGGGGCATAACTAATTATTCCACCATTGGATTTCCTTCATTTTTGAATATGTTGGAGATATCCTAATTGTGCCCAATTTGACTGAAGCGATTGTCCAAATTATGTTGGAGTAAAAAGTTATGTAGCTCTGAGTAGAGGCATAAAAAACTATTAAAAAAAATCAGACTTGTGTTAATGTTATCAGCAACTTTCACATTCTTTGCACTCAAACTTCACCATTGCCACCACCACTTGTTTCTTAGAACTGATATTAATGTCTAGATGAATCAGACATCATCCCATGGGTTATCTAAAATATTCCATCACCTCATGATCACAATGAGTTGGATGAATTTTAGAATTTCAAAACTGTGCAGTCACTGTAGTGTTCTAGCATTTCTGTTGTTTCTATCGTGCAGCCATGATGATAAAATTGCAATATTTTCCATTAATGCAGAGACCTCATTAGATACCCACACTAACTGTATTCCATGCATTCTACAATAATTTTAACATTTAATTGTTGATATGAATGGGCATTTCCAACATGAAAGGTAAGGAATCATTTCCCTTCATTTTAAAGTTTACATCATGTGATGGTTGTGCCATTTCTAATCTTTGTAATAAAATGAGACATCTTTTCAGTATATTCCAACACACTAGAAAATATGCCTTGCACCCTATTTAAACCATCTTGGACCTGTGAACTGCATTGAACCCGATTGAACAAGTTTGAACACCCTCGAACCACTTTGAACAAGTTTGAACCATGTTCAGAGGGGTTCAAAGATTTATGCTTCCACTTTTCATCTTTATAAGCATGATCTTTTCAAGGATAAGAATCAACCACCATGAAAATCCCGCATTTTGGTCAATAATAACAAGATAGTGGTTGAGTTTTGAAAATTTTAAATTGGGGCACTATAAGTGGGCCAACAGCTATATAAAGAGATTTGCAATCTCATCAAAAGTCTTGATGTCGGTGGGTAGTCGAGAAAACCACTCTATGGCAGGTCCACCCAAACTTTGGGGAAAGAGACGCATCAAATAGGTTTGATCATAAATGAACTCCATAGATAGGGCCCCAAATTCTCTCAGATGATTATGAGGATCAGTGGTACCTAGATATTTATCATACTTAGGGAGTTCCACACCTTTGGGAAAAAGGTGGCATATGAAGACTCCTATCAAAAGGAAAAGGATAGATGCTTTCCATCATGAATTTTTGTGCGGGTTTGTCCTTGTCCTTCATAAGTTGGCTAATTTGGTTTTGCATATCTTGAATTGTCATTTGCAATTTGGCAGTCTCAGTCTCTTCTTCTTTAGCCACAAGTGTTTCCACTTGGAAGTTTGGGGGTAGCTTAACTCCTTGTTTTGCCAAATCTAGAAAATATTTATCTTTATCTTCTACAAGGAGAATCTCCATCATCTTGATGAGAGCCTTATTAGATTTTGCAGCATCTATGTCATTTTGAGTTATCGGCTCATCATCATTACTGAGGATCTCATAAATGTTTTGACTCTGATCTTGACTCTGGTCATGTGGAGGAGGGCGATGGTGATGCTGCTCCTCTTGTTGACCCTGATCATTTTGAGATTGGTCATGGACCCCGCTATATTGACCTTGTAGATAATCGAAAGGAGTTGCCATGTCGTTGATGTGGGATTGTGCCATGTGCATAGTGATGAGGCCAAATTATTGCCTTTATTTTGTATAATTTTAAATACTCTGTTCTAATTTCTGACAAGACATTTGTGAACCTAGCCAGTTAAAACTTGTGATAAAGTCCAGTTAGAACTGATAAACCATGGGTAGATATTTGTGACATATTTTGCCAATATTATACATATAGTGTAGTATTTCATATAACCATCAGAATATATGTTCTAATATCTGGATTTAATTTGATTAAGCTTGTTGCATGAATATTTCTGCATCACAACTAACTTGTCAGGGAAGGAAGCGACTGAAGAGTGGTCGACAGCATTCAAGGAAGATTGTTGAGGACCAGCTACGGCGAAGTGATCATCACAACACCAAGAGACACAACTGCTACAATGGAGGAGCCACTATTTTAGGATGCGAGGATGTAGTGCTGCTATATTCCCTCTGCACTTTATTATGTTCAACTGGTTGCCCAAGCTTTATTACCCACACCACGGGCTGTTGCGTTTCCATCTTCTTCTCCGGCATGTTTTCAGCAAGATAGTTTCTTTTCTGTTTTGTAATAAGTGTTCGATCCTCTATTTATAGGGATTGGACCGAGAGAGGAAAGGGAGAGAGAGAAGTTTTTGGAAGAAAACTGTTATATCTTACAGCAAGTTATTTTAAGTTTCATGTATCATTTTTATGTAATGAGTTTTTGAAATATAATGAAGTAATTCTTGGTTTACGTTCTGTGTTAATAGATTAGAAGAAACCAACCAAGGGGGCCCACTTGGGAGGTGGAATAGGTTAGGATAGAATAGATTTTCTTTCAGCATTTCCAGCATTTCTCGTATTTCCAGTATTTCAGATAGAAGTTACAATTTCTTCCTGCAACATTGTACCTTGTGAATGTTCCTGCAACATCTGCAAGAATAGTTATAATGGATGTTCTAGGTTGAAAGTATAGGTTTAAGTAGAGTTTGCAATTTCTAGCATTCATTTCAGTAAGGAGATAAGTGTATTATTTCCTGTGCAGCACTAGTGTAGGGTTCTTTTATGCATTACTTACCTTCCTGTAGCATAAGCATAATGACTCTTTAAGGAACCTAGTGCACATATCGTGCTGACCATTTCAAGTATACGTCCCTGGGTTGACAAGTTAAATGCACCTCATGATGGGAGAATTAGTCCTTAGATTGAATAAACTATTCCTAATAAAGGCCTTGAGCATGATTATTCCACACCTAATGTGAGGCGGTTCATTTTTGGCGCCGTTGTCGGGGATGGTGTCAAGCTAGAAACATTTTTGAGTCATTTTTCATTCCTAGTTAGTTTTTAGATTTTTATTGCTTCACAAGCATGAAGAATTCAATTGCACGCATTGAAGAGAAAGGCGACGAGATGAATATGGCAGATTTCTCCCAGCAGAGTCTACTAATTTGAATGAGGAAGTTGAAGAAGTTGAGTAACCCTTTGAAGACGCAAGTCCCGACTTTCCTGCAACCTCTTCCTCTAGAGCAGAACCATTTGATATAAACGGTCTTCGACCTTTTGCTGAAGTCTTGGCCAACTTTTTAGATAATTTCGGCTCAAATCCACCTGTTGTTAACAATCCCGTAGCTAATTCTCCTTTCTAGCAGCAAACCCATGATCAAATACCCCCAGTAATGGCACACCCTACTTTCCCATTTCCTCTCTCGAGCCTTATAAACAATGCTAATCTCAAAAATATACCTACAGCTGCTCTTCCAAAGTTTTATGGTCTTATAACGGAGGATCCTGACACTTTCTTATTTGAGTTCGACATACTCTGTCAAAGCTTCAACTATAATACTGATGTCCATAAGCTCAAGTTGTTTCCTGCAACACTGAAAGAGTCACCCTTACGATGGTTCATGGGCTTAGGAGCCAATGCAGCAGGTACCTGGGATGAGATGCAGACATTGTTTCTACAGAAATACAAAGATTATTGCAAGGGGAGTGACCCAAAAGGAGATGATATCTTCAGGATGTCTCAAAAGGAGGATGAAACATTGGAGGACTATGTTTCACGCTTCTTATACACAATGTAGAAGAACCCCCAGCATGTACTAGCAGAGGATTCACAGAAACTAGTCTTCTTGAGAGGGGTAAACGACAACTGTCTAGAAGCATTAGACTTATGGCTGGTGGAGACATATCCCAATCCTCTTGGGATGACCTCAAGAAAATTTGTCTCAACTACTCAAGGTCAACTTTGAAGAAAGGCAGAGGATACAGGGCCATAGTCACAAAAGGGATTAGTTTGGGCATTTCAAAGCTGGAGATATCTAATTTGCTTGTGGATTTCAAGAAAGATATTATAAATGATGTAGCTACACATCTTGATACAATGACTACCAAAAAGAAGTATGTAGAGGTTGAATCACAATTGGCTGAGTACTGTCCACACTGTCGCAAACAAAAGAAAGACTATGGATGTAAGCTGGTAGTAAATCTGGAAAATCAACATTTGCCAACTGACTACATGAAGATAGATGGAGACAATGATCAAGTGTTCTTCATTGCTCAACGTCGACCATGGGCTTCACGATAAGGTAGGCCACAAGATCCTCTACAATTTTCAAATTCTAACAATAATCAATGGCAAAACCAAAGTTATTAGAACACTTGTCAGTACTCTCAACCCCAGTGGCCTAACCAGTGGCAAAATAACCAGTGGCCTAACCAACAAAATAAATAGTGGCCTAACCAGCAAAATAACCAGTGGCCTAACTAGCAAAATAACCAGTGGCAAAACAACCAGTGGCCTAATCAGCAGAATCAATGGCAACCACCGCAAGGAAATTGGCAGCAAACTAATCAATGGAGGGGGCCTCCACAGTGGCCTAACCAAAATTTTGGCGGTCCACAATTACCACCTCCAGTGCAACCACCTGCAATAATGCCACCTCCTGCAACAAATAATGCTAATCCAAAGCCAACCCAATTGCCTACTCAACCTCAGCCAAATCCAAACAACAAACAACAACAGCAACAAACGTACACTACTGACACTCAGCATTGCCCTACTTATTCACTAGAGATAGCTGATATCCATTTGAGGTCTGGTACTACTCTGCCTACACCTGAATATCCTATTATCACAGAAGTTGCAGACACTCCTACAACACTACTTCCAGAAGCCACACTGCCAAATACCAGCCAGACAACTGATATAACCAGCAGAACTACTGTCCACACTCTAATAAATTCCCCTTTCCACATAGGATACACAAGGAAAAACCTATATCCCAAGAGGAAGAAACATTTGATATTATTGAGTAGCTGAAAAATATGAACATCCAAATCCCTCTGTTCCAAGCTATCAAAGATATACCTCTTTATGGAAAGGATATTAAGGAAGCATGCCTTAAGAAACCAGGACAAAAGAAGAAAGACCCTCAAATAGTCCATGTTGTAGGGAAATTAACAAATATCATATTAGGGAAGGTGGTAATACCAAAGTATTCAAATCCTGGCAGCCCAGTAGTCAACCAGATAATAAATGGACAGATTGTGAAAAATGCTTTAGTTGATCTGGGAGCAGCAATAAATGTGATGACTAAGGATACAATGCATATGCTAAGTATAGAAGGCTTAAGAACAACACCCATAGTGTTACAACTTGCTGATAGTTCAACTATTACTCCAGATGGTCTCATAGAGGATGTGGTAGTTACCTTAGATTCATGGGAGTATCCTGCTGATTTTCTTATCCTATCTCCTAAAGTAAACTTTGCTGGCTATCCTGTAATCTTGGGAAGACCCTAGCTAGCCACCACTGATGCCAAAATTAATTGCAGATTAGGCAGTATGACAATTTCAAATGGTCAAGCCATAAGGAAGCTAGCCTTATATCCACCTGCCCAACCCCAACCAGACTTGGGAGAACCTATTTGGCCAGACTTAGGGGATGAAGAGGAAGAGCTGAATTCAGTAGCCCAGCTCATGATGTTGCATAGGCAATCTTTTCTAAAAATGCAATAGGAAGATGATGTGATACAAATAATTCTTACCAATGAATGTGTTGTGGCTAAAGATAATTCAGAGAGTTCTATTTTACAGCTATGTACCTATGAGGACTATGTGTTTCCAGCAACCCCTGAGATAATTGATCAATTATTGACAAGTGAAATAGCTAGAAGTCCAGTGCCCGAAGTGTTAATGGCAGAGCTAACAACAACAGTGGAACTTTCCCCTAGTCATAAGCTCCATGTAAACAACAAGTTGTCCCAATCACAGTTGGTATTGTTAACCAAGCTCCTTAGCCAACATGAAAAAGCCTTTGCATGGGATTATGGGGATATGGAAGAACTAAACCCTAAACTCTGCACCCATAGAATCTACATCAGTGATGGAAGCTTGCCACTTCGTCAACCTCAGAGGAGAATAAATCCTGCACTGAGAGAAATAGTCAAAACTGAGTTGTTGGAGTTGTTAGATGCTGAATTTATCTATCCAATCTCTGATAGCAAGTGGGTATCACCATTGGTCATTGTACCTAAGAAAGGAGGTAAGGCGGATATGTGTGGATTATAGGGAATTAAATAATGCCACAAAGAAGGATCACTTTTCTTTACCTTTTATTGACCAGGTCTTGGATAATTTGGCTGGAAAGAAATACTTCTCCTTTCTGGATGGATACAGTGGCTACAATCAGATAAGAATTGCCCCCGAAGATCAGGAGAAGACCACATTCACATGCCCTTGGGGCACATATGCTTATTTAGTATTACCATTTGGATTATGCAATGCACCTGCTACCTTTCAGAGAGCTATGATCAGCATCTTTGCTGATATATCACATGATTGCATGGAAATCTACATGGATGACTTCACTACATTCGGTGTCACATTTGAGGAAGCCCTGAAGAACTTGGAGAAAGTACTAATCAGATGCGAGGAACACAACCTGTCTCTCAACAGTGAAAAGTGCTTTATGATGATGCATGAAGGAGTGGTGTTGGGACATTTTATCTTCGAAGCTAGAATCCAGGTAGACCCTGCGAAAATAGAGGTAATTCTCACACTCCCTATTCTTACTAAGCAAAAAGATGTCAGATCTTTTCTAGGTCACGCTGGCTATTATAGGAGGTTTATCCAGAACTTTAGTCAAATAGCTAGTCCTTTGTACACCTTACTTACCAAAGAAGCTGAATTTGCTTGGACAAAAGAATGCGATGAATCCTTCCTGCAGCTCAAATCACTTTTGACAACTACACCAGTACTTAGGGGTCCGGAGTGGACTTTTCCATTTCACATACATACAGATGCTTCAGACTATGTCGTAGGTGCTGTCTTAGGACAAAAGTCTAGAAACCTTGAAAATGCAATCTATTATATCAGTAAGAGTCTCCATGGCCCTGAGTTAAACTATACAGTGACTGAAAAAGAATTTCTAGCAGTAGTTTATGCTCTGAACAAATTCCCCCATTATGTAACTGGTTATCCCATCTTTGTTCATACTGACCATGCAGTAATTAAGTATCTTATGAACAAACCTGCCATCACAGGTAGGTTAGCAAGATGACTTCTTCTTTTGCAGGAATTTGATATAACAATCATTGACAAGCCAGGGAAAGCAAATGTGGTAGCTGATAATCTATCCAGAATTCACCATGCTGAAGAAGACACTACTTTGATAAATGATGCATTTCCAGATGAGCATTTATTTTATATTGCTGTCCAAAATCCATGGTATGCTGATATAGCTAATTACCTAGCAGCTAACAAAATGCACACACATTTCTCTTATAAGGATAAGAGGCTGCTAGTAGAGAAAATCTTCCATTTCTCTTGGATTGATAACATATTATTTTACACTGGACCTGACCAAGTCATGAGGAGATGTGTGAGAGAAGATGAGACATATGACATTCTGCATGCATGTCATAATGAACCATGTGGGGGACACTTTGCAGCAAAAAGGACAACACTAAAGATTCTAACAACTGGCTACTACTGGCCTACACTACATAAAGATGCAGCCAGTTATACAAGGAAGTGTGACAAATGTCAGCAAATGGGCCGACCAACAAAATCAGACGAAACGCCCTTAAACCCACAGGTGGTGGTAACACCATTTGATAAATGGGGCATGGGCTTTATTGATCTAATAGACCCTCCATCCAATGGGAAGTCATACATCCTGGTGTGCACTGATTACCTAACAAAATGGGTCGAAGTAAGAGCAATGAAGCATGCCAAGGATCATAAAGTTGTTGAATTTCTGTATGAAGAAATTTTTACTAGATATGGCGTGCCAAGAGAACTTGTTACTGATCAAGGTACTCAATTCACTTCAAATCTGATAACCGAGCTCATGAAGGAATATAATATCAGACATCGAAAGTCAAGCCCTTATCACCCTCAAGCAAATGGACAAGCAGAAGTTACCAATCGGGAGATAGAATCAATCTTAACAAAGACAGTTCATTTGCATTGCCGAGATTGGAGCAACAGACTATCAGAAGCCGTCTGGGCGTATAGAACAACATGGAAGACAACCACAGGGTTCACTCCGTTCGAACTGTTATATGGTAAAGCAACAATGCTACCCATTGAATTTGAACACAAGACATTGAGAACAACACTGGAGTTAAATATTGATCTTCCTGCAGCATAGAAAGAGCGCTTGCTACATCTCAATTCTTTGGATGAAATGCACAAGTCTGCCCTACATCGTACAAAAATTGTCCAAAAGCAAAGGAAACAATGGCACAACTCTCATATTAATAGTAAGCAGCTCCAGGTTGGAGATTGGGCATTGTTGTATGATTCCAGATTCCAAGAAATACCAGGTAAGCTGCACACACGATGGCTAGGTCCATATGAAATAAGTCATGTATTTACAAATGGAGCAGTCCAGATGACCACAATTGACCCAGTACACTTCAATCTATTAGTCAATGGACATCGACTAAAGTTGTATCACCAGCAACAGATGAAAGAAGACTTCCTGCAGCAATTCAACCAGCCAGTTTTAAAGGATCACCAGCTAACACTTCCTGCAGCAGAGGGTGCTAACCTTCTTCCTGCAGCTCTTCAATAAGAATTCTTTCGAAGCATGACCATAATAAAAAATTTATGTTTACATAAAGTTCAATTCTTCATTCACTTTCTACATTCTTCTTTTCCAACTCATCACATTCCTTAATCTTCCATCCACCCACCTCCCACGTCATCATTTTTCTATGCTTTCAATAAAGAGAACATGCGCTGACGCATGCCACCGCCGCCGCCGCCGTCTTTCCACTCTTGCCACCTTTACTGGCACGTGCAACCATGAAATGACAGGTACAAGCTTTTCAAATTTATTTCCATTTTTAGTGCATAGATTTCATTGGTTATATCGAATACTGTAATAAATGTATCGTTGCGGCCTTAAGCCAGTTTCGTACCTCCTACTGAGTCTGACAAGTGAGGACACTTGTCAATGTTTCGTAGGGGGAAGGGAAGTGTACTCATTCCTAAATGTCATTTCTATTTACTCATTAAGGTCCTCAAATCTGTACTTCGGCCTTGTCTTAATTAAAATCCAGTTGTCGTATCACTCAAGTGTCATACCTCTATTCCCAAATAAACCCCTAATTGTCAGACTAGATGTGACCCCGTATTAAAACCATGACATAACTCTTGCATGAATATCTATAATTCATTTTGTTAAAGTACATTATTATTGTTCATACCAAGAATACCAGAAGAATGTGAAAAAGGCTTTGTGGTTTTACAAGAGGTAGTCTGAAATTCAAAAGAGAAGAAGGTAATTGTCGAGAACAGAGCAAAGGTTGAATTTAGTAAGCACAAATGGGAGGCCAATTGCAGCGACATGAACCAGTAGTTCATGGTATTTTACTTTCTGATGTTGAGGCAGTAACAAGATTTAATGCCTGTGGATGGTTGGGATATTTCTTGAAATTGACAGAATTTGATGAAGAAGCAGCAACAAAATTTGCAAACACATTTGATGAAGGCCAAGCAACGGTATGGGGGTTGATAGTCGTTGCAATAGAGGAGGGAATAGTGGAAGTAACCGGTCTGCCAGCAGTAGGGGAACACTATCCCAATGCGCACGATGCCAGGTCAACTAGGGCCTAGTTTACCCTACCAGGTGACCCTCCTCTGGAGATTACTAAACAAGGGTGCAAAAGAATGTCCATTCCTCCGCCATATTATGAGTTGGCCACGCACATTAACAGGTATTTCACCTGTGAAGGAAGATTTTCTAATTTGCATGCACATCATTTTAAGCTGCTTAGTTATGTACAACATAATATCCCAATGAATGTCCCCAATTTCTTGTTTAATATGCTATGCATTAGTGCCGAGGAAACCCAGAAAGGAAATGACAATTCTGTTACTCACCATGCCCTAATTAAATTGCTCATAGAAATATCCCTTAGGGACGTCTCTCCTATGGCATGGGAAGAATTTGTCCATTATAAAACCTTGCAGCCTCAGATTGCCCCTAATGTGCAAAATGGCCAAGATAATACAGTTCCCCCTGATCCAGCTGTTGAGCAAGGTACCCAAGGGGCAGAAACTGAAAATTTACAAGAAGTTGTGCCTTTACCCACTCATATGAGCAATGTACGTACCTTCACCCGAACAAAAGGAAAATGGAAGTTAGAAGGAGAAACTTCGGTTCCTGCAGTTGAGCCATGAAACCCTACAGTCTCGAGAGGGAAGAAAATAAAGTCAGTTCCTGCAGCCACTACTCCTGCAGCAAAGAAACCAAAGAGGGTTAGTAAGAAAAAGGCTATAGAGGTTGAGGAAACCCCTGTAAGAAGAAGCTCTAGGATGAGAGGGCAGATTCCTAAAGTACCCACCGAAAGCCAATCCACTTCCCCCAAAAAATTTGAGGAGGAAATTCCTATTCATATTGTTCCGGATGATTCTCCCAGCCAATCTGAGATTCCAGACATTTCTCAAAATTTGGATGAGGAGTGTGAAGCTGAGCCAAATGTATGTCAAAATGACCCAGGAGTTAGTCATCAGGATGTTCCAAACCGTGAAAAAGAAACCCCTATAACTCACTAGCTAGCTTGCACAGAAACTGCCCTAGTTTCCTATAAGCGAACTTGGTTAATAAATTTCTTAGAGCAGTCATGGAGGGAACAAAGGAGGAAGAATAACCAGGATGA
>MU224881.1:2668706-2681443 GCA_018584345.1 Thuja plicata | reverse complement strand
GCACACTAAACTCGAGCATCAGTAGTCCAAGATAATAAAATCACATGCAATATATATATATTTTCAATTTATAACTAGCAACATCAATCAATAGCATGATTACATTCCTAATTGCAAATTTTCATACCAAAAGGTTTGAAACATAAAATTTTCATAATCATCATGACATAACATCCATGAAATAATCAAGTCCCATCATGATTCAATCTTCTCATTAGTTCACTTATCTAAACATATATAATCAAAACAACCATCTGATCTAGGTCTAATCCATATCAAAATGAAATCCACACAATATAATTATCATCATAACATAGTATCTCGAGTCTCTATCAGGATAATCAAAAAGTGTATCAATGTATCAACACATAAAGTATCAAAGTGAAATCGAGCAGTAAGACTATGATGGGTCGGGGTGAGGCCTCACAACATGGTAGTTGTGGACCATATTGCCCTTTGAAATCCAAGATGAAGTCTGAAAAGCATGGCTAGGTGGACAAATGATTTATGATGATATGCTTCAATTTGGTTTCCCTTATGTGATATTATAGCTATAGATAGTATGCTACTAATGTTTAACGAGCTGTCAGTCTTATTTCTAGGTCTCCATTTTGGTCTCAAGAGACATTTTGTGGGGAATTTTAGTATTCTATTGTTGCGTGGTTTCATATAGTGGTTTCCAATTGAGTGGTTTAATTGTGGTATAGGCTAGTTGTCAGTTAAAGCAGTGGACATATATAACACTCTTTTTGATATTAATATATGGCTCCAACCCCTAGATGCTATTAATCAATCAAAAAACATATTATCATTGTATGTATTGTTTCTCAAATTTGAGAATTTATATTTATTATATTGACATAAATGATCTTCAATGTAAAAGCTACTTTTGCATGGTTCATTATTGACCATGACGAAGCATATGACAATAACAAATCTCAATGCCCTTTTTTAAACATGTTAGAAAAAGTTAAAGAAGCACTTATAAAGCAATCATATTTTGAAAATGGTAATGCTGACAATTATTTAATCTCCTGAGATTAAATAATTTAAAATTTAATGATTGTGAATACAATAGCTAAAATCTTAGACAAAAGATATAGGGGGAGAAACTAAATTAGTTACCTAGCATATCTGCTTTGAAAATATAAGCATTGAAGGTCTCTTTCCAATATGTATTGGCAACTGCAATTGTCCCTTACAAATTTTGAAGAAGGGGCCCAATCTCTATAAGGAATTAAAAGTCCTAACAGATCTCACACATCAATCTATGTAATTATTCTCATGCTTTAAGCATTTAACTTTTTTCATATGATAGAGTTGAATGAATTGTTTCCAAACCTTTAATTGCTAGTAAACAATATTGATGCTCCCGTAACTAAGATGCCACTGTGGGTGTAGGTTGTAATTATAAAATTTTAGAAAAATATGTAGCTTTCATAAGAAGTTAGAAAATAAATAAATTCATTACTTGCAAATGAAAACATTGATACGTAGAATGGAAGTATAGTTTGCATAGGGAAAGAGTACTAATAGTCGAGCACGTTCTAATTGACATGAACTTTTTTTTGGCACCCAACCCCTCAATCACTAGAGAGAACAAAAAAAGTGTCTAGTAAACTTTCTAACATGATGGTGACATTGACTTTTGATTTGGAGCTATGAATCCATGAAGCCACAAATGAGGGACCTCATTCACATTTAGTATAAATGAGGCTAAATCTCACGAGCACATTGGATCAGCAAAGACACAAACCCACAATCACAATGGCTTAACCAAAGTTTGAACCTTGGTTGGCATAACACCACCACCACCACCACCACCACTTAACCAACATGCTAACAGTGAACCTCAATATTCAAATAATTTTTAATTTTTTAATTTTTTAATTTTTAATTTTCAATTTTCAAAATAACATTCAAATCATCGCTTTAGTTTTTAGCAATGTACGCCGAATTTGGTCAAAACCATGTGACAGTATTTGACTCTTCCTCTACACGAAGCTGCTCATTGTTTGAGTTTCACATATCAAAACCAGGGGAACCAAGCTTTTCCCTCTGTTATTTTCTCTCACATGGTTACGGATGTCTTCGGACCAGAAAACCCTTGTCTTTATAAGGGAGGTTGCGTTTCCTAAAATTCAATTCAGTTCTATATTCATTACATTTGTGCAGAAGAGATCTAACAACAACAAAAATGCCAAGCGCTACTGCAGGCCAGGTTATTACATGCAAAGGTAATTTGAAAGCTCCTCTTTCCATTCCATCTTGTCAAATTTTTGTTGTCAATTCAATAAAATGGAAGATAATCCTGTTTATCAGAATTGGGGATTTATTATAAGGTTGCTATCATTATCAATTTGATTTGAATACCAAAATGTTTATCTTTTTCAAGCAAATGAAATTTGTTGTGTGAGCAGCTGCCGTGGCATGGGCAGCAGGGGAGCCCCTTAAGATTGAAGAAGTGCAAGTCGCACCTCCGCAGGCAATGTAAGTCAGGATTAAAATCTGTTACACTTCCTTGTGTAGCACAGACCTTGTTTTCTGTGCAAGCAGAGCTCAGCGCCTCCATTAATTTTCAAGAAGCTCATAATTTCTTCCTTCTAACTCTAACTGGCGCCAATTCTACATTGCAGGGCCAGACTCCTATTTTCCCGCGCATATTTGGACATGAAGCAGCTGGGTAAATTCCCTTCCCCTTTCATTAAATCCATCTCTAGAGCAAACTGGATTACTAAATCTGAATCAATTTCGGAAAAATGGAGCGAATGGAGTAACATATCTTGCCATATTTTAAACCCTAATGTCAATTAGGGTTTTATGAAATGTATAATTGGGGCTGACCCAGATCATAAGGGGTTATCAATCAGACCTGTTTACATAGTTTTTGAAAATATAGTATATCGCCATTTACTGATATGTATAGTGGCGAATGCAGACTGGTAGAAAGTGTGGGAGAAGGGGTAACTGATATGAAGGAGGGAGACCATGTTCTGCCTGTATTTACAGGGGAATGTGGAGATTACAGGCACTGCAAACCAGAAGAAAGCAATATGTGTGATCTGCTCAGGATTAATACAGACAGAGGGGTTATGATTAGTGATGGCAAGTCAAGGTTCTCTATCAGGGGACAAACCATTTATCACTTCCTGGGGACATCCACATTCAGTGAATACACCGTTGCAAATGTTGGTTGTGTTGCCAAAATAAATCCTGCAGGTCCTCTCAGCAAAACCTGCATACTGAGCTGCGGTGTTTCCACAGGTCAGTCAGAATTATTCTTCAATTGATATCATAAGATTTGTTGGTATTGGTCCATGTTTATTATGGATTGTACTTAAACTTCTTTGTGAAATCAGGGATGGGAGCTACATTGAATGTGGCCAAACCTAAGAAGGGCTCAACCGTAGCCATATTTGGCCTTGGAGGTGGTTGGGCTTGCGGTAAGAATTAATTGATTAAAATTGAAAATAGATTTTTGGATAGATTATAGATATGTAAACATGCAGATATATAAGCGGATCCTGATAGATTGAAATCTCTCAATTGAGTGCTTCTATTCGTTTTCTTTGTTAAATGTTACTTTTCAATTTTTAAGGCTGCTGAAGGAGCAAAAATAGCTGAAGCTTCCCGGATTATTGCATCGATTTAGTCCCTAGAAGATTTGAGAAAGGTGCTTTAAGTGCATTGATTTGGAAAGAATTTAACAGCAGGTATATTGTGATCACATGTCAGTTGTTTATGTGGGAGTGGTTTCTAATAAACAACTGGTCAGTTGACCACAATATGCCTCTGCTTACCTTGAAGCATCGATACATGTTGTAGTTAAAACAGATTATCTTTTATCTGTGTTGTACTTTCTTCTCTAACAAGGTCTTCTTTGCTTTTTCTTTTCTTTTCAGCCAAAGAGTTTGGTGTAACAGAATATATAAACCCTAAAGACCATCAGAAAGCTGTTCAAGAGGTTCGTTATCACATGTTTTACTTAATGTTCATAGTACAGTGTTATAATCTTATCTTTAATGCTTTTCTACAGATGTATGGGTTGAATGGATCTTGTTATATTTATGTGCAAAAATATTGATGAATTTCTCCTTTTGGATCCAGGTAATTGCAGAAAGAACTGATGGAGGAGCAGACTACAGTGTGGAGTGCACGGGGAATATAAATGCAGTGATTCAGGCGTTTGAATGTGTTCATGATGTATATATTAATGTCAAGATGATATGAGGGACCAACTTATAGAGAATATGCTAGGTGGGGAGATTATGAAGATGTTTATCACAAGGAAAAGAAGAATGTTGAGTACTTAAGAGGAAAGGAAGAAGAGTTGCACAAGATAGAGAAGGAAGATCCATAAAGAGAATGGATGGAAGGTTGATAGTGTTCCTCACCACACCTTGGTTTTGAGTTTTGACTAGTGACATGAAAGAGAAATACATTTGGATTTGTAACATGTCTTGAATAACCTAATAAAACTTCATTGAGTTTTTCTATCATGATTGTGGTCAATAGTTATATACAATTGATATGATAAATAAGTCCCTTACAAATTTTTTAATGTAACCATTAGTTGTGGAATTTTAAGGTGAAGGAGAATGGAAAACACCATCATAAAATAAGAAGCTATAGTCCCAATGGATGATTGGAAGATGTAATTGTGAAGCATGGAATAATGAAGCAAAGGGTGATTTCAATAGTGTGTGGACTAACAATATAAAGTGTACAAAATTAATCTGAACTACGCTTGGTAGTGTGATGCTAGTTACTAATGAGCATGAAGGAGTGATTTTATGTTTATGTTATGGATGGATGTCACAACGAAATACAAGTTTTGATTTATAAAACAATGTCATCAGTGAAGTAGATGTTGGTGCTATTTCCAATAATTGAAATTGATGTGCTTAATTTGCATAAGCCGGGCACTATGATCTGTGTCATGATAGAGTGAAGTTCACATCTATTGAGCTTTTGCCTTGATATAAGATTGATTTTTTTTTTAGATTAACTAGTGCAAATGAATGTAAAACCTATTAACATAAGATCACAATTAAATGCTAAAATTAATTTAAAGTTGACTGACCCTTATTATAATAATCAAAATTCAACACCATTGGAAGAAATTACATCCTCTCAATAAAGAGGTATGCAAGTGAGTAATATAAATGAAGATGGAATAGAAAGGTTGAACATAAAGAAACACAATGAGATATCATTCAATTTGAAGCAGATTTACAAGAAAAATAAAAATAAGATTTAAGTATGTGTAAAGGAAAAACATGTACAAGAGGTAGAGGCACTTGAGCAGATTTGTGAATGAGTAAGTGGGTCAATGAATAATATATAAGATCTTTCAAAGATATATATATATATATATATATATATGTGTGTGTGTGTGTGTGTGTGTGTGTGTGTGTGTGGAAAAAATAAAGATATAATCTAGATATAGAAATCATTTAGATTAATCATGGTGCATGCATAAGTGAGAATACATGGAGATTTGAGGAGAGTATATGTAAAGGAGATCTCAAGAGAGTATATGCAAATTATGGAGAGTATATATGAACAAGAAGAAGATTTTTATGAAGAAGATCAAATCGACCATAATCTATTGAAGAAGCGAGATTCAAAAACTGAAACTTTTGTTTTGGAAGTTGGCACTTCCTAAAGGAGAGATTGGTGTCTCTCACTAAGTTGATGCTTAACAATGGAGGTTGGTGCCCTCAGTAGGTTAGTTTTTATGAACTGAGGGGATTAGTGTTTGTTGTGGTTGGTGCCTACAAATATGAAGAATTTTACATAAGCAATATTTTGTTGTGGTTTTCTCCCCTAAGCATTTCCATGTAAACCATGTTTTTTTTTTCTTGTGATCTTGTTATTGATAACTAATGTATGATTGGCATTATTGTGATTGTTAAGTTGAAAAAGTAAAAGATTGTATACCGATTCACCCCAGGGCTTAGTATAATCATGTGGTCATCAATTAGTTATGTCTTGTCAACTTTTCTATCAACTAAATAACATATCCTTAATAAGATCTAGTTCAATAAAAAGACTACAATGAAAAGTAATGACCACTTTTTCAATATTTTGTTAGTGTTGAATCTCTTTCATAGGATTTTAAGTATTCATTTTGCTTTTTTTTACAAATACTTTTTTTGAGATAAAATCATCAATGATTACATTTTATTTATTTATTTAATGATGAGAAGATAGTGGAACTCATTTAACACATACATATCTTAAAATATGTATCGAATCATTTTTGAACATGCAAAACCTTATAATTCACTTTTATCTCACAATTCTTAACTATCTCAAATTAAAT
The DNA here is from genome assembly GCA_018584345.1 of Thuja plicata. Taxonomy (NCBI): domain Eukaryota; kingdom Viridiplantae; phylum Streptophyta; class Pinopsida; order Cupressales; family Cupressaceae; genus Thuja; species Thuja plicata. The sequence continues at coordinate 2,675,115 of MU224881.1, read as the reverse complement.
AAATTATATCCATACTTCATTCATTTTGAAAAATATTAATTTAACAAGAATGTTTAGTCAAATTGTTATTTTTGTTATTTTTTATATTGAAAAATGTTATATTTTGTTATGTGAGGGCATTTTTTTAAATTTCTAGTGAGCACCCATAATTGTAATGCAAGTGGCAAGGATAAGAGCTAATAATCGATGATTGTCAAATCTTTCCTTGCCAATGATTACTTATTAGCATTGATAACAAAAAATAACATCCATTATAGGAGGTTCCAATGATGAAAAGTCTATTCATTTGATATAGTACACAAGCACATAAATAGCATAACACACAAAAAAGAGGAAGAACATAGAAACTTGTGGCGTGATTAATTTTATTAACTAATAAATGCAAAGGATACAAAGCTGAATGAATACAATAGGTAGACAAACCAACCATAGATTAGGGATTCTAAGACTAAGGAACTAAATACCTCAATTACATGACCTATATTTATGCATATAATTGTAACTTAATTGTTGACTTGGTGGTCAACACCTCCTTGGAGATTCGTAACATGACTTAATCGCCTCTCGTAGATCGGGTTAAATCTGGCGTTTGTATCGAGCATTGATAGCTCGAGCTTTTGGTGCAACCACAAATGATTCCAACAATTGGGATCAGAGCCTTGGGTCATAGGTTCGAGTCTCCCTTTAGTGGGTGTTGAAGGTTTAGTCTGTGCTGAGGGGGAGATTGTTGACTTGGTGGTCAACACCTCCTTGGAGATTCGTGATATGGCTTAACCGCCTCCCAAGGATCGGGTTAAATCAGGCGTTTGTATCGGGCAATGATAGTTTGAGATTTTGGTGCAACGATAAATGATTCCAACATTAATTTGGTAAGAAAGCCACCAATTATCATAAATGTGGCATCTAAAATTAACGCCTCTAAATTTACTATCGAATCAAGAAAATCTTATAGTTAATGTATACTTGATCATTTTTTACAAGCACATTACTTGTCTAGACATTTAAATCAATCACTAATTGTTACTTGCACATTTCAATAATAAGTATCACATTGACTTTCCATGAGCAACACTACACAACCTCAAGTCACATTTGATCTCTTCATCACTATGTGTGCATGCCATGCACATCCAAACTAAGAAGTGTTTGCCCTTGAACCTCTGAAGTGCTCTCTATTATGTGGGGAATTGCAATAGATACACACACTACATTTGTGCTCGTTTGTGAAATGACTTGAATGGGAATCAGAGCTGCATTGCAGACGGGGCATCTATCATGCCATTGCAACCACCTCTGAATGCATGCCACGTGGAAATTATGGCGACACATTGGCAACGACAACGCAGGCTGCTTGTCTTCTTCATAATCACATAGACAAATAATGCACAACTGTCCACAACTATCTTCCACCTCATCTTTTGAAACACTATAATCAAATATTTCCATCGCCACGTCAACTCTCCGCTTCGGCCTGGAAGCTGACGTGGAAACCGCGACCGTTGTTGAATCGCCCACCTCCACCTCCACATCCTCCTCCACCTCCGCCGCCTCAGGTACCGACGCCGCCACCTCCACCTTCCTTCTCCACCAGACCGTGAGAGTCACCATCAATATTACTACTGCATATAACATGTGGTAGAAGGGGCGTTTGATATTGGTTACAAATTTGAACAAGATAAGGGGAACAGCAATAACAATGATGACCCCTAAAATTATGAGCCATTTCATCCATAGCGGTCGTCCCCTTATAGTTAGTTGTAGGCTGAAGAATCTTCTGTACTGAATGGGCGTGGCCATGGCTAAATTTGGGGAATTGATCAGAGCTTTGGTCTAGTAAGAGCAGAGTAGATAGCATAATGATCTTATTTCTTCAGTCGGCTAAGTGTTTTCTTTGTTTCAATGACTATGTTTTTTTGTCTTGTAATTCCTAATACCGATGATGTCTTTTCGTTTGGAAGTTTGCTTCTATTGTTATCTCCACATATGGAGCCATTTTTAAGAGAAATTTATCAAAATCGACGCCAATTCCGGGGTCGACGAGAACACTAACCCTCGAGCTTATCTTCTAGTAGACTTTACATTGTTGTAAATTTTGTCTCTGGTTCAGGCTTGTTTTTGTCTAGATTTTGTTTTATGTTGTGTAGTTTTTAAAAAGGAATTCAAAATGTTTATGTGTGATATTTATATATATATACTTTCTAATCTTAGGACACTTATATTGAAATTGTTACTTATGTAGAAGGTTGTTTCAATAATATTTAATATATATTTTAAAAATATTTATGAGAATTTAGGATATACATATTATATTTATGTCTTGAGATTTTCTACGAAGATTCTGTCATCTATTTAAAAAAATTAAAAGTATAAAATTTTATATAACAATACAATTAAATGTAAAAAAAAAGATAAAAAATTAAATCAAAACAAATATACATATTTACTTAATTTATTAACAATATCATATACATATACATATACATATACATATACATATACGTATACGTATACGTATACGTATACGTATACGTATATGTATACATATACATAGACATATACATATATATCATATATGCACACTCACACACACACAAACTAATTCTATTTTATTTAATTGAAAGTTTATTAATTTATATTTATATTTTAAAAATATAAATAGATCAAAATTCTAATTATATATTGATGTCTTGAAATGAAACTATTAAAAAATAACATATGAAACTATTTTTTTAATGATGAATAACTCTATAGCTTTATATTACAAGGCAAAAAATAATATAAAATTTATATAAACGTGATGGAAGCGTATCCCACCCCCAAGAAGTCCATACAAAGGCCAAAAGAGTGTATCCCATCCTCAAGAAGTCCATGCAAAGGCAAATAGGACAGTAGCTGAACTACTAGGCTATTAGAATATGTCAACAAGAAGAGGAAACATTCATGAGGTCTTGATAATCTCTAATAGGCCCCAAATCCATTAGTATATTATCTTAATCTTTGTTTTTATTTTGTTGAGATAGATGAGATAACAAGATTTAAGTGAAACAAAAATTGTACTATAAGATTACCATTGGTAGAGATCATCTCAAGATTAAGAACCCAAACTACACCTCTTAAATCCCTTGAATTAAGTTTGTTACATAGCTAGCATAAGACATAAATAACATGCTTCTCAATGTTCATAGGAGAATAATAGATTTTATGAGAAATGAGAACTTTTTACCTTTATAATACTACATTATAATCAGCCAAAAAATATCATTTTCTTTACAATAAAATATTTCCTTCTAAGCAATTCATCTTTCCATTGATCTTGTGAGACACTTCGAGTTTCCAAATATTCTAGGAATTTTGCAAAAAAATCTAAGTTTGACTCCTATTCAAGTGGCATGAGATTTCGCCAGCTCCATGTTTCATGATATCTAATTTCTCATCAAATTCATTTATATACTAATATATCACCATGTTAGCATCTTTAGAAAATAAAGTTTCCCTCTTATCTTAAAAAAAACTCTTCATGAAGATCTCACATTCTTGGTTCCTTTTGAAGCACCTAATCCACAAACAAACCAATTTGGATTATTTTATGGGATTGTAAAGCAAACTATATCAACTAACCATCTATTTTTACTGCAAATGATCAATCAATTCGAATGTATGTGAATACATGCTCAAGCAGATTTGAATATCTTACTGTCATTATTTCACAATCACTTTCGCTTCATACATCATAAACTTTCATGATAAAAAGTTGTAAATAACGATATGTAATCAAAATGAAACTTACTTTACCAAGGTACCAAATTTTTATTGATCAGAATTAATCATAAGTTCTAAATTTATCTCAGGCAATGAATCTCACGATGGTCTCACATTTTAGTCACAAACATATGAGATTCAATCATAAACACCCATTTGAAATGGTATTAATTATTTTATACGTTAAATGAACGTTCATTTATCATCGTTCCATTTAATATTTATGTGTGACATTGCATAGAGATAAAAGCATTTGCATGTTCACAAGGTACCTCTCCTAAATATTCACATAACAAAAATAACAATACTCAAAAGGTTTACTGTGAAAGTTTGGATAAATCTTAAAACATTGCATCATAGCTTGTTTAGTTAACATTCTCATGGAATCATTTTTAGTATGCTTGTAGAAATCGGCATCTTAGTATAACTATGAAGTTGGTCTTAGTCATTGCTTATGGATTTTGTTTTCTACATCCGTGAATTTGAATTGCTTATGGAAATTGGTTTTAAATGGAATCAACCTTAATACATTAATACTGCAGAACCCAAACCTCATCAATCTCTAAGGAGTCAATTTCATATCACAATTACTTCTTTTCAATACTGCATTACGTCCAGTATTCAGAGTTTGAACTTGCTTATAGAGTTTAGTTACGGGTCTCAGTCATGGATTTTGGGCCCTTTATACATCAACATCAACATATTTGATTTGACTGCTTTTTGCTTTTTATTATTATATCATATAATACTCAATGTTTGAGCTACTGAGTTTTAATAGAGGGTAGGGTATGTACGTTTTATTTCTAGTACAGTTAGGTACCTTCCGCAAGTAATAAGGGGTACTCCCATATTACTGTCACCATATGTAGACTCAAAAACATATGGCTGGTATTGTAGACTATAAAAGAAACTTTCCTTTTTTTTATACATTAATTGTGCTTTTAATCCTTCGGAAAAACAAATATATCATGGAGAAATCCTCAACATGTTATTCCACCAGCCACACAAAGCATTTAACACAATCTTCACCGTGTTCATATCCTTTTCTTACTTTGTTTTGCATTAGGATTTGCCCAAGATTTGGGTTTTCAATCCCTTCAACGAAACATCACCTTTGTGAATTTGCCTCTCATGACTGCAGGCCAAGTTCGGACTTCTATTGTGTTCATAGAATCTGATTTTAAGCTTTTAAAATTATGATATGTGAAAAAAGACTTTTTAGAAAAAAAAATAAAAAATTACTATTTTTGTATAGAGAATAACGCAATTCTTCATAACATACTCCTTATGTTTTGGGCTCTTAAATATTACGGGGATATGAGCCCCTCATGAAAAAGTCCACGATGTTATCATTCTTCTAAACTTTACAAATTCTACTTTGCTCAATGTTAGGTTTAGCCTTTTCTTTGGTTTGGGCATCAGTGCCTAACATGGATAAATCCATGAGGCACTTGTATCACTGTACCCTATTTAAAAATTATCGCTTTACTTCATTAATTCATCTTTCCTTATAGTAAGGGACGATAGCATTTCAGGAATCAATACCTCTTGGAGATCTCTAATCTACATGAAATGACGAACCTCTAGATAAACCAAGTCCTTGAATATCCTAAAGTATCAAGTGCTGTTACTATGATTGATCTCTTCGAATTTCCTATGTGCAATCTTCAAAAGCATTAAAATGTCAAACCTTTCCTTGTTGTTTTTCATTTGCCTTTACTTGATACTAATATTTCATCCCTCTTTATGAGTTTTCAGGAATACCACCATCGCTAGAATTTTCTATGTTCTTACTATTTTCTCGGAACAGTTTCAGTCCCAAATCTTGGTCTTCGTTTTTAATTTTTTTTGGGTCGTTCTTTTAATTTTATCTATATTGATGTCGTACCAACGTTGTTTTAGTTCTGAACATTCCTTTGAATTAAGCAAATTTTAATCTCCATTGTTTTCAATTCACCATTTCATCGATTACTTAATGACCTAGCTTATGCCTAGTATTCTTGTTTGAACTTATGTTCTCGTTTTGAATCCAAAACTCTATTTCATGCCCTCTAAAATCATGCATGTTTCTTTAGTCTTTTATTATTGTGAATCCTCTGGTCAAAACTTGAAGGTGATTTTACAAGATGTCACTCTTGCTTTTGCCTTAGATCTAGGGTTTTATAAACTATTCAATTTGATTTATTTGGTTCTAGACAATAGGCCTGATCCATCTAAGTGCTGAGATTAATTGTCTTGCACTTAGAAGTTCTACTATGGTGAATGAAGGTCATTAGATTTTTCAGAATGGGATTTCAAGCTATGCTTCAGCTGTTACGGACCCCAAAATTTGCCTTATAGCCGTTGATGTTAATTTGTTTACTACTCATAGAGAAATCAATCTACGATAACAAAGAACTATTGTGAAGCAATATAACCACTTCTCCGAGGTCGCAAAATGCCACTCATTAATGCTCTTCATCATGATTCATTACATGCTTAATTAGAAGTTCAAGTTTCTATGACGGTCAATGACTTTCGGATTTTCTCATTGTTGGCGACTTTTTTTAGGTTTTCATGATGACTAAGAATATCTAAACTTAGTAAAACCCAGAACCTACACTTTGCCTTAACTTCACACCAAAGCTTAAAACACTCATACCCAACAAGG
>MU224881.1:2631799-2651206 GCA_018584345.1 Thuja plicata | reverse complement strand
AATATCACGAGACTTCACGACTGAGGGTATAATGACTTAAGTCTCCTTATCGCTTGATCCTTTTTCTTCATCAAGCGACCTCCCGACAACCACTAGCATTCTGACAGATGTCATCTAGTACTTCGTCTATTTTATGTCTTCTAGGAAATCTGACTCATCTTTCTGTTCTGGCGACATCTCGACTGAGGGAAATCACATAACATATAACTGTTAGTCGCATGGTCGTGACTGTTATCTCTTAACCGTCTTTTAATCACGAGACCACGCGACTAAAGGTTAGCCTTAACTGTTTTGAGTGTCCTGATCCAGCGATCAAGCGACATGAAGAAAGGCACAAGGTCGGAAGACATTTCGTTGACTTGCCTTTTTCTCATGCGATCACCTGACTGAGGGTGGGTCCCATTCATTCTTAAAGCTTCATAACACAATATCAGGCGACAACCTGACCAAACGAAGATCGCTAAGTCTCGAGACACCTAGAGAATATTCTATTTTTTCACGAGACTAAGCGACACAAGGCAAAAGCGAAGTTGGGATACGTTTTGGCATATTTGTTTTGATTCACACGATCAAGCGACCTGACTTAAACTTTAAAATAGCACATGCCTTGTGTGACTGAAAAAGGTAACGAAGGAAAAGAAGACATGGCTAAGGGTTTAAAATGCATCGTTTAACATTAGGCCTTAGGGTTTTTGCAGGGTTTTGACAAGATTTTGACATGGAATAGGCATGAAAACCTGCAAATTTTAGAGAGGAAAGCAAGGAACAGGGCAAAATAGAAAAAACACGAAATACAACCAACAGCACACATGCTCTGGTGTGCTCTCTAACATGTGTGCTGATGCGCTGATCACTGTATCTCTCTGTCTATCCTATTTTCTGTACTTAGTCATTTTATCTCCTAAGTTATCTTTGACAGAAACTTAGTATGACTTTGTTGCCATGATTGAAAACAAAAAATAAGCCATGCTTCCTCAGGAAGTCAACTTTTCAACAAAACTTTCATCAATGATTGATATCCTCAAGAGCACAAATCATTGCAGAGTAAACAATAGTATCTACTCTAGAAAGTCTAACATATAAGACTGTAGAATTTTATATTACTTTGTCACAGCTTTAGATAATATATTCAAAGTTTAAAGCATAGAATACTTTAAAAAAAGTAGTTCTAATTTTTGTATCTATGGAGAGACGAACCCTTTTAGATGTTAGCTATTACATATTTATACCGATCGGGGCTAGATAACTATATCCAAAATTACCCCGCCAAGAGTAAATAGTTTTTCGGTTAACATAACTGTGTTAACTGATTTGCAATAAAGGAAAATAATAGAGAAAGAAAAAAGAAACAACTATCTAACTAGCAGGATCCATGTGTCACGAAGTGTTGTCCACGCCAGCTGTGATTCTTCTGGCTTTCCAGGTTTCATAGGCAGGGGTAAATGCAAAGATAACTGATTGATGAGGCAAGCCAATGTAGGTGATTCTCTGTTTCTAGACCTCCTTCTCTTTCTTCAGATCTGTTATCTTTTCTTGTTGCATTTCCAAGTGTTTCTGGTTAATTATTAGCATAGCTTCAGTATGCATGATATTTGAAAATTCCCGCCTTATAGGTGCCTTTGATTCTTGAACTTCTAGAAACTTTTTTTGTATCTCCTTAATTACATCTTCAACAGGGGGCATAGAGTCACTATCTTTACTTGAGCAATGCTTGTGGAACCATTTTAGATCTTCTTGGATTATTTCATCCACAAGTTTGAGACCAGACAAGATCTCCCTGATTTCTTCTATTCCTTGTACGAGCGCCTCATTTCGCCACGCTATGCAATCTTTAATTACATAGAGTGTTTTATCATCTAAACCAGCCACAGGGTATTCGGAGAGGAATCTCTGCAACCCAAATTCTTGTATTTCCTCGATCCATAACACTTCCTTTACCCAATTGATTTTCTCTTTTTCATATCCTTCTATGTTTGCTTCGACCTTCTTGATAATGGCATTGGATTTCTTTAGAGCTATGTTGTAAAGCTTTACTTGCTTCACTGTTTCATTCAAGACATATTGCAACCATTCCTCCAACGTCTTCATAACAACTTTGCACTTCTATAGATTGTCAAGAAATTGTTGATTGGCTGAAGATGTGACATCAACAATTGCAGACATTTCATTTAGAGGTTTAGGTTCTAGATGGAGGATGGCGTTGATGTACTAAGCCATGCTCTTCATTGCCTCTTTCATGTCTTGTTTATCTTGGGCATCTTTCCACACTCTGTCTGCAATATTTTTGTTGGATGCTTCAAAGATTTTCATGTCTACAGTCTGGCTTCCTTTCCCAAGATCTATTTTAGACACTTGATAATCTTGAGGAACAAGTTCTTCATGCAGATTGTCTTGGGGAGGCTTAGCAATTTCTCCTGACCAATGACCAGTGTTTTTGTCAAAGTGAATTCTAGACTCTGTTCTGGCCTTTTTCACCTTCGAGGACTTCCCTAAACACTTGCTTGCTAATTCATCCATAGGCATTGAAAGCGGTACTACACTCCTCTTCCTTTCAACCAAGGTCTCTAACCATTTAGGCATGGTAGGTTCTTTACTAGGTGTGGGAGAAGTATTTTTTAAAGCAACGGCGTTCATCTACATATTTCCATCATCAACCATTTTTTGAGAATCTGTCATGCTATCTGCCATAGTAGGACTGGGAGTTTTCTCTATTGTGGTTGTAGCCTTAGAAATATCCAGCTCAATAGTTATTTTATCCTTTCCTTGATCTTGTGCTACCCTTCTACCTTTGGTATTTGAACAGGTGATTCTTCTGGTACTCACCACTTCTTGCTGATCTTGAAGTTGAATCTGCGGCACAGCTGCTTCAACTTCAACTTTTGCAAAACCTGCAATAGGATTACCAAAAAAAATATTAGGAGCAACATTTAGCTGTTGGCCAGAATTCTTTTGTTTGATTTTCAATTGTTTACTCGGGGTACTACAGGTGGCTGAGTGAGTTCTCTTTGTTTTCAACCAATCTTCAGTTCTCTTCAAAACTTCTGATGTATGGGAGAGCAAGTCATCTTCTTCCCTTTTACTCCAATCAAGTTCAGGGATCGGTAGACCTTCAATCTATTTGACATAAAGAGGATCGACCACCTCTTCATTTTCATCCTCTTTTATTCTGCTGGTGCTGAGGTTGACTTTAAACAACTGTATCTGACTCACAATTAACCTTGACCACAACCTTCTCCTTATTTCCAATTAATTTGAACAATTAGCTCAGTAGTCCTCCAGGTGAGGAACATGGATAATTGAAATTGCCTATTTGATATTATCTTTAGCAAAACACATGTAATCAAAATCCTTCCTTGAAAAATAGGGCTTGAGGCATAAATTGGACAATACTGTCTTTGTCAATGCAGCTTGCTTGAAACTAGGGCATCTGTAGTGACCAATTTCAATAGGAAAGAGGAAAGTAGGTGACTTTTTAGGGGTTTAGATGGATCTATCACACAGAAAACTTGGCTATAGATTTCAGACAAGATAATGTTATCGAGACAATAACGTGGCAACCTAAAAGGTTTTTTGGTGAAGCCCCTGACTCTGAGATATGTAAACTTGGGAAACTGAATATAAAAGAAACCATAGATTTTAACGGCTTGCATGGATTCTTCAGACAATCTACAATCTTCATGACCTTGAAGTTCAAATACCAACCTCCCGAGAAACACATCATTTACCCTCCGAAACTCTTTGTAGGGATTTTTGAACTAGAGGACTATGTAATACTGATATATGGTCATTTCATCTGTCCATGGCTAATGAGGGAGACCTTCCCATTCTTTAGACACAGCTAAAATGTAGACCAAAAAGGAAGACAAGAAAAATGAACCAAAACTGCTTACGGCTAGTAAACCTTTATGCGAACCTTCGGCTATTAAGTCAGCCCAGTTGATAAATTTCTCTCCTTCAACAATCTTTTGGATGAAGAAATACATCGAATTCTCCTAGTGAAAGGCATGATCATTTCCTTTTACTCTATTTAAAAGTAGCAGAATGTCGACAATTTATTTAATGAAATTCTCAATGGTTAACGACTTAGGTAACTTTAAGCCCCCAAGGGCCGATTTTAGGAGCCATATTTGAGCTATGATAGAGTCATAGCTCTTCTTATTCTCGCTATATAAGCGCTCGACCTCATCAAATGTCCAAGGATCATAGGGTTCTTTATGAGGAATTCGCAAGGCTGAACTGACACTGACCTTGTTTATTCTCGCTAACACTTCGCCTGTAGTCTTCTTGATACACCTGGTATTAGGGTCATAATGGTTTGCACATTCGATAACCAGCTTAGGGCATCCTATGGCTAATGGGAAAGTGGCAGCTTCGACTAACCCACTACTGGTTAGCTTTCAGTATATGTGCCCTGGTTGAACATTTTTAATCCACTCTAACATCTCGGGTAAGGTTACATTTACCAGAAAGGTATCCTGAATTTCAGGGAGAGAGCTTAGTAAGAAAGGTTTCTCTGGTTTTGTTAGCTTGGGCCTAAAGAGTGTCATGGCTTCTCAAATGGAAAGGTTTGCAGAAAGAAAGAAAAACTGAAACACTTCTAACCAAAACCAGCTGCAAGATAAATGATAGAGAAAATTGTATAATGCACTCACCATTTTCAGCAAAGCCAAGCACTCCAGCCCTTTTTCTTACCAGTTGACGGTTGGAATTTGAGAATAGCCAGATAAACAATGATACTTAGAAAAGGAGGGCATTTTAAGGAGTAATTGCAGAAATCTTAGGGCAGATATGGAGTGGATTAAGGCATTAACACTAGGCATGCTGAATGTACTTGACAAGACTATTTTTACTTAATTCCCATCAAATCTACGTACAGATTAACTTCTCATGACGTCAATAGATCTTTATTTTTTATATTCTCCAAAATCGACTGTGTTTCACATGCATTTTCCCAGCTGTCACATTTATCACTTTTCACATCTTTGGAACTGACAGGAGGTGGGACCCATTCTTTTGTTTTAGAAAAATGCACCCATTTCTATCAATAAAACACCTGCGAGAAAGAAAGAATACTTCGTCAGAAAATAAACAGAGTTGAAGTTATTCACTTGACTCAACTCCGACTTCAAATTCAACTTTGCACAAGTTGGTTCAGAATGACGAGGAAAAAAATGGACTTCATTGGGTGAATAAAAATGAATTGAACTTGAAGTTGAAGCATAGTAGGTTCAACTTCAGCTTCAAGTTGGCAAGTTAGGATTTGGTTGATTTTGTTAAGGTATCGAAATCACGGGGTAACAATTGGCTCTAACTGGGGAATGAGACTATAAAGGATCAGATATGAACTTGAGATGTCTGGTTCCGTAGACCAACTTTAAACTAACTTCAACTAAAAGGGACACAAGAATGGAAAAGATGCAACAAGGGACAAGCAAGGAACAAAGCAGGGGAAAACGCGTATTTACAATGAAGGGAGCAAGGAAACTTAAAGATTGAAAAGCTTAAGATCCTATCCGTTATAGGATAGGGGTAGATCATCACCATTTAAATATTTTATCTTGAATGCATTTGAGCCTAATTCTTGAGAAATGAGAAACGGGCCTTTCCATAGACTTTCAAATTTGGTGTGTGCCCCTCTAGGTTCTCTTCTTTTGTCCCAGAGTAACACTTGATCTCCTTCCATATATTTTTGAGGTCTTGCTTTCTGATCAAAAATTCTCTTCACCCTCGCCTAATGCTCCATAATGTGATCCACTAACTCTGTTCTTTCCTCTTCAATCCTTTGAGGGTACAATATCTTCTTTTCAATAGAACTAGTAAACACCCCTTCTTCTATTACCTTTTGTAGATTCTTAGCGGCCAGCTCTAAAGGCAGGGACAACTGTGCCTCAACTCCGTAAAATAGTTCTAAGGGAGTCATGCCAATAGCCCTCTTGGGGGAGGTTTTATCTGCCCAAAGTGCTTCATATATCCACTTATGCCAGTCCCTTCCTCTTTCATCCACCAATTTTTTCATGATATTGATCAGATTTTTATTTGTGGATTCGGCTTGTCTGTTGCCTTGGGGAAAGTAATTAGAGGCATGTGATAAACGAACACCATGGTCATAGTAGAAAAAATAAATTTCTCTAGATGAGAAGTTCTGAGCATTGTCGGTTACTATCTTGATTGGCACCCCAAAGTGAGTCAAAATATTCTCTGTTAAGAATTTGTACACTACCTCTGACGTCGTTGCTCTGACAGGAATCGCTTTGACCCATTTAGTGAATTAGTCCATGGCGGTGAGGATATGAGTGTGACTAGCACTGGAGCTTGGATTGATAGGGCCAATAAAGTCCAACCCCCACTGTTGGAAAGGTTCTTCTATAATCAATAGTTTCAAGGGAAGAGTAGCCAGGTGTGGTTTGCCAGTAAACAGCTTGCATTTTTCACAATCACCTACCCATTTATAAGTGGATTTGAACATACCTGGCCAATAATAGCTGCTCCTTAGGATCTTAAAGGCTGTTACCATGCAATAAAAATGTCCTCTGCAAGCTTCACTATGGAAGGTCTTGAGCAGCTTCTCTTGTTGGGCTGTATCTATGCATCTTAGGAACATACCATCTAGACCTCTTTTATATAGGATGTCATCGACAATCATGAAATTCTCTGCTCTGAGCCAAATACTTCTCCGGTCCTTTCCTTTCAAGTGATCTAGACATTGCCCATAAGTCAGAAAATATGCTATGTCTAAAAACCATTCATCTTTTAATCTGACTAACAAACAACTAGGATAGGCTTCTTCTTCTCTATTCTCTGTCATTAGTCTGCAGAGTCCTTGGCCTCAGACTAACTTCGAGGGTTTTATATCAATGTTTAACTCTTGCACCTTTGATACCCATGTGGCTCGGTTGTTTACAGCTACATCTTGTTGTGTAAGGATGCTCTTGGCTGCTGTAGATGGAATGTAGACAACAGAATGTGAATGAAGAATATAGTACCGAAATTTCTTCACATCTTTTACAATAGCCAAAGCCTATTTCTCATCTTGAGAATAGCGCAACTCATGTTTTTTGAGAGGAATACTCATACAGGAGATAATTATGTCCTTGTTCTTTTCATCTTTCTAAAGTAGGATGCCAGACACAGTATGCTCTGACGCATAACAATACATTACAAAATATTTCTTAAAGTCTGGATGGAACAGGATAGGTGCTTTTTTAGTAGCTTCTTTCACTTCTTCAAATGATTTGACTACCAAATCATCCCATTTAAAGTTATACTTCTCCCTTAACATTCTGGCCATAGGTTTCATAGTTTCCGCGAAATCAGGCACAAATTTTCTGAGAAAGTTAATCTGACCAAAGAAAGATTTGACGCCATTATGGTTAGCAGGAAGACACAGCTTCTGAATTTCTCTTACTCTTTCAGGGTCAATCTTGATCCCTTCCTTGGAAACTATGTGCCCTAATATCTTCGCTTCAGTCACACCGAAGATCGACTTCTTGGGGTTTAGTGAGATTCCGTGTTCTCGACACTTTTGCAGTACTTCTCTTAGATATTTTTGATGTTTTCTTTGCTTCTTGGAGAATACAGTCATATCATCAAGATAGACTGTAATGATTTTATTTAGAAGATGCCCAAAGGTTGAGTTCATTTCCTGCTAGAAGGTTGCGCTGACATTTATTAACCCGAATGGCATTCTTCGATAAGCGAAGGTACCCCAAGGAGTTGTGAACGCTGTCTTATGTTGATCTTCCTCAGAAACTCCTATCTGATTATAGCTGGAGAATCTATCAAGAAATGACATCATTTCTGAGCCGGCTACTATTTGGATAATTTGGTCCATTATGGGCAAAGCAAAGTTATCCTTTAGGCTTTCCTGGTTCAGGTTTTTGAAGTCTATACAGATCCTTATCTCTCCACTTTTCTTTCTTATGGGTACTATGTTAGCTACCCATGAGGAGTGGTGTATTGGAAAACTTATGCAAGATTTGAGCATTTTATCAATTTCTTTCAATATTACATTTGAATCCTTTGGGTTATAAGTCCTCAATTTTTGCCTAAATGAAGAAATACCTGGCTTTAGAATGATATGGTGTTTGAACTGACCTCCCCTGAATGTTTTCAAATCTTCGTATGACCATGCAAATACATCTATGTATTCTTTCAACAACTTGATGAATCGTATCTTCTCGCTGGTATCACAACAGGTTCCAAGATTCACCATCTTAGGATTATCTTTATCTCCTAGGTTGACCTTCTCATAGCCACCACTTTCAACCTCTTTGGGAAATGAAGTTTGAGATGAGAAAGAATCTCGCCTGTTGAAGAGTTTCTCAAGTTCAACTAGGCCTTTACGTATCACATTACCTTTTAATTGCATTATGCCTTCCATCTCCTCTCCAACTATATCAAGACAGAACTTCCTACATTTTGACTTAGAGCCTTCAAAATAATTAGTGGAAAACTTCTCCATACTCTGTAAGAAAGCATTAATGTGAGCATCATCTTTGAATACTTGCCATGAGATATTGTTGTCAGGGATTCTTGGCCTATGGATAATCTCAATAGTATATTTATCAGTAATAAAGTCAGGATGAGGAATTAGCAAAGAAGCCGACACTACCAAGGAATCTGCTCTGGCGTTAAGCTCTCTAGGTACTGATTCGATAGAAAAAGCTTCAAACCCTTCAAGTTCATCCCATACTCGATTTCTATAGTGCATTAGTATTTCATTTTTCACCAAGAACAATTTCTTGACTTGTTTTACTATTAACTTAGCATCTCCTTTTGCTTTTAGCAATTTGATATTCTTCTTTTTGGCTTCTTCCAACCCTAGAAGCAAGGCTTCATATTTAGTTGTATTGTTTGTATTTTCAAAAGCCAACTTAAAAGAATAAGGGAAAGTCTGACCCGAAGGGGAAATTAACACTATACCAACTCCTAAATCACTAGAGTAGCAGCTTCCATCAAACTCTAACACCCAAGGTGTCTCTGCATCTTCTGATTGCATACCTACTTCTTCAGTTTCAGACATAATCAAGTAATTAGCGAAATTGATTTCCTGGTAGAGGATTTGGGATTTAGGGTCATCAGATGGGAAAACTGTGTATTTAGACTTGGATTCGGGTAACAAGATTAATTTTTCCCTCCCAACAGGTATGACAGCTTGGGACCAATCCATCTTGACTTCTTCTCCCAAATCCTGACAGAAGGTTCTGCTAAGAAGCATGCCATAACTAGCAGGGATATCTGCTACAAGGATGGTAAGCATTATTCTCTTCTCAGGAAAAGCTGCTAAGGAGACTTGAGTGTCCTTGATTTGACCTATTAGGGGTACCTACTTGGAATCCATTGAATAACATTTTCTGAATGTCTTGGTTAAAGGGAGATCAAGGGCTTTAGCTACTGTAGCTAGCATTATATTATTTGATGCCCCGGAGTCGATGATGCAATTGTTTAATTTAGCCATGGAGAAAAAGGGATACATAGAAGGGATCAGGTTTTTCTTTATAGTATGTTACTGGGTTTATCTTGTCAGGCTGAATCTTTTCTTCATGATAATCTGGCTTCTTGGTTTGGGTTTCTTCGCTAGAAGAAACTCTATTTGTCTACCTAGTAGATAGATCAGATGAAGTTTGATGGACATAGTTAACTAATTTATTGATCTCATTAAGATTCATTCTCAATTATTCAACAGGAGATATTTGTATTCTAGATGTTTTGCAAAACTCAACTATATCAAATGATGAGTCAAGATTAGACCTTTTTAAAATTTGGGTCGGAGAAGACTAAGCTTGTGAAGACTTACTCTCGCCTTCACTTCTAGCTTTGGAATCCTTTTCTTGAATGGGCAATGCAGTATTTTTGAATTGAGAATCTACTTTGGCTCCCTTCTGTCCTCTAGTCAGCATTGAACATGAAGATTCTTCCAAAGTTAAAAGAATGTCACTGCCTCTATCTGAATCATATTCGTACTCAAGGAAGTAACTCACAGAGTCGCCAGGTCCTTCGGAAGGCTCTTCTTCTATTATTACATTAGCTACGGCTGCTCTTTCTACTTCAAGCTTCTCATGCCTCACATTTTCAGGACATGTAGCCCCTTCATGATCACTAGTAAGGTGAAAGACACACATGTGAGTTTTTCTAGGGGGGGCTCAATTTGCAATCTCTGTTGACTAGGGGGCAGGTTAAATTGTCTCCCTTGATTAGGGGCATTTTGGCTCGGATATTTCCTTGGAATATCCTGATAAGGAAATGAAGCTCTAGGGAGTTGTTTCTTTATTGCTATAAGATCATTTGCCAGCTTCTGAATTAGTGAATCATTTGAAGAGGAAGAAGATGTTGAGGCTTGAGAATTTGATATTTGCACATCTTTCTTCCATTTTCTAGATATAATAAGGTCATCCTCTAACTCTATGGCAAGGGTTTGGGATGCTCCAAGAGTAGCGGAATTGGATCTTTTTAAAGGGAAAGCAACATCTGGAGGCATGACATTTAAAAAGAAACCTTTTTGGTTTTCATCACTTGGTCTGCTAGCAAGGGATATATGATGCAAGGCTTTGTTGAATCTAGCTACAAATTCCCACACGGGTACTTGTATTTCCTTTTTCATTTGACTAAGTTGGATGAGTAAAGAATTAGCATCATCAACTGACTTGAACCTAGCTTCAAATGTTGTCTTCATAGTATCCCAAGAAGTGATAGAGGCATTAGGTAAATGGTGAAACCAATCAGCCACTGAGTCTGTCAGGTTCTGAATGAACAATCTTATGGCAACATTTTCTGTTGCTACAGCCAAGAAACCACATACAATATTGAAAGCATTTAGATGTTCTTCGGGAGACTTCTTTCCATCGCCACTAAATCTGGGAAGGACCTCTCCTGCTCCTTTTGGTAATCTTCCCAAAGTACCTTGTAAATGTAGAGGACCTACTGCAGCACCCCAGGGCTGATTTAGAGCCATTCTTGGTTGTCTCAAATTAAGAGGAAGAATATTAATTGTAGAGGGAATTAGAGTTCCAGGAATAATCAAAGACTGAATGGATGATGAATGGTTGTCTCTTCTAGGAGGGGATGATGGTCTACTAGTGGTTTGAGCTTTCTTTCTCCTCAAAGTATGATCGGGCTTAAAATTAATTCTTGCTACATCTTCAAAATATTGATTTACTAGACATGCTAATCTGTCAGACTGAGTATACCTTTTCTCTGCCAGAGTGATAGAAAAAAACTGCAACTTTGACCAAATTAGTTATTTACACAGGCAACTCTTGCTACCACTGCTTCTTCTTGTGCTGCTAGAATTCCCCTGACTCTCTCAGCTATTTCTTCTTCTTCCTCTAACACCCATTTTACTTGTAGGTATTGTTGATTGCTGACTCGATTGGCCCAAGCACAAGCATTAAGATCATAGATAATGTCTTGTTGTGTATCAAGGAAGCCTAGATTGGGTTGTAGAACAGGCACTTGATTATGATTAGGGAGAACCATTGTCTGAAACCATGGGATTATTGAGGATTTCTTAGGGAAAGGATTCTACTCTACTCTCTCCCTAGTAGAGTCGCCAAAAACTGCTAGCTAACAATTTTTCCCAAGATTTTACTTTGAATAGGGAAAATCCTTATAAACTAACTGTTTGAATTCCTAACAAAAGATAAGGAATTCTCTGCTTAATATTGCTTTATGTTATGCAAGGTGCAGCTAACCTTTACTAAAAAGATAATCGTTAAATCCTCTTTTGAGGGTAAATCTTCCCAACGAGTATTTTACTGAAAATACTGAAAAGCTTGAATCAATTTAACTCATGAATATGAAAAGAATACGTATACTAAGAAACCATTCAATTTTAATAACCAAGTTCATCCACATGGTTGGATATTAAAATTGAGAAATAGATGAGTGATTTAATTTTCCTCCCTCGTAACCTTTAAACTCCAAAGACAAATAAATTTCCAAATTGCAACAAAGAAAATCTAAAACTTTCATCAATGATTGATATCCTCAAGAACACAAATCATTGCAGAGTAAACAATAGTATCTACTCTAGAAAGTCTAACATATAAGACTGTAGAATTTTATATTACTTTGTCACAGATTCAGATAATATATTCAAAGTTTAAAGCATAGAATACTTAAACAAAAGTAGTTCTAATTTTTGTATCTATGGAGAGACAAACCCTTTTAGATGTCAGGTATTACATATTTATACCAATCGGGGCTGGATAACTGTATCCAAAATTACCCCGCCAGGAGTAAATAGTTTTTCGGTTAACATAACTATGTTAACTGATTTGCAATAAAGGAAAATAACAAAGAAAGCAAAAATAAAAAAATATAAAACTAGCAGGATCCATGTGTCATGAAGTGTTGTCCACGCCAGCCGTGATTCTTCTGGCTTTCCAGGTTTCATAGGCAGCGGTAAATGCAGAGATAACTGATTGATGAGGCAAGACAATGTAGGTGATTCTCTGTTTCCAGACCTCCTTCTCTTTCTTCATATCTGTTATCTTTTCTTCATGAATTTCCAAGTGTTTCTGGTTAATTATTAGCATAGCTTCAATATGCATGATATTTGAAAAATCATTCCTTACAGGTAGATGCCTTTGATTCTTGAACTTCCAGAAATTTTTTCTGTATCTCCTTAATTACATCTTCAATAGGGGGCACGAAGTCGCTATCTTCACCTAAGCAATGTTTGTGAAACCATTTTAGATCTTCTTGGATTATTTCATCCACAAGTTTGAGACCAGACAAGATCTCCCTGATTTATGCTATTCTTTGTACAAGCGCCTAATTTCACCACTCTATGCAATCTTTAATTACATAGAGTGTTTTATCGTCTAAACTAGCCATAGGGTATTCGGAGAGGAATCTCTGCAACCCAAATTCTTCTATTTTCTCAATCCATAACACTTCCTTTACCCAATTGATTCTCTCTTTTTCATATCCTTATATGTTTGCTTCGACCTTCTTGATAATGGCAGCGGATTTCTTCAAAGCTGTGTTGTAAAGCTTTACCTGCTTCACCATTTCATCCAAGATGTATTGCAACCATTCCTCCAACATCTTCGTAACAGCTTTGCACTTCTACAGATCATCAAGAAATTGGTGATTGGCTGAAGACGTGACATCAACAATTGTAGACATTTCATTTAGAGGTTTAGGTTCTGGATGGAGGATGGTGTTGATGTACTGAGCCATGCTCTTCATTGCCTTTTTCATGTCTTGTTTATCTCAGGCATCTTTCCACACTCTGTCTGCAATATTTTTGTTGGATGCTTCAAAGATTTTCATGTCTACAGTTCGGCTTCCTTTCCCGAGATCTATTTTAGACACTTGATAATCTTGAGGAACAAGGTCTTCATGCAGATTGTCTTGGGGAGGCTTAGCAATTTCTGCTGACCAATGACCAGTGTTTTTGTCAAAGTGAATTCTAGACTCTGTTCTGGCCTTTTTCACCTTCGAGGACTTCCCTAAACACTTGCTTACTAAGTCATCCATAGGTATTGAAAGTGGCACTACACTCCTCTTCCTTTCAACTGAGGTCTCTAACCATTTAGGTGTGGTAGGTTCTTTACCAGGTGTGGGAGAAGTATTGTTTAAAGCAAGGGCATTCATTTGCGTATTTCCATCATCAGCCATTTTTTGAGAATCTGTCATGCTATCTGCCATAGTAGGACTAGGAGTTTGCTCTGTTGTGGTTGTAGCCTCAGAAAGATCCAGCTCAATAGTTATTTTATCCTTTCCTTTATCTTGTGCTACCCTTCTACCCTTGGTATTTGAACGGGTGATTCTTCTGGTACTCACCACTTCTTGCTGATCTTGAAGTTGAATCTGTAGCACAGCTACTTCAACTTCAACTTTTGCAGAACCTTCAATAGGATTACCAACAAAAATATTAGGAGCAACATTTAGCTCTTGGCCATAATTCTTTTGTTTGATTTTCAAGTGTTTACTCGGGGTACTACGGGTGGATGAGTGAGTTATCTTTGCTTTCAACCAATCTTCAATTCTTTTCAAAACTTCCGATGTATGGGAGAGCAAGTCATCTTCTTCCCTTTTACTCCAATCAAGTTCAAGGATCAGTAGACCTTCAATCTATTTGACATAAAGAGGATCGACAACCTCTTCATTTTCATCCTCTTTTATTCTGCTGGCGCTGAGGTTGACTTTAAACAACTGTATCTGACTCACAGTTAACCTTGACCACAACCTTCTCCTTATTTCCAATTCATCTAAACAATAAGCCTAGTAGTCCTCTAGGTGAGGAACATGGATAAGTGAAACTGCCTGTTTGATATTATCTCTAGAAAAACCCATGTAATCAAAATCCTTCCTTGCAAAATAGGGCTTGAGGCATAAATTGGACAATATTGTCTTTGTCAATGCAGCTTGCTTGAAACTAGGGCATCTGTAGTGACCAATTTCAATAGGAAAGAGGAAAGTAGGTGACTTTTTAGTGGTTTTAGATGGATCTATCACACAGACAAGTTGCCTACAGATTTTAGAAAAGATAATGTTATCGAGACAATAATGTGGCAACCTAAAAGGTTCTTTGGTGAAGCCCCCGACTCTGAGATATGTAAACCTAGGAAACTGAGTATAAAAGAAACCATAGATTTTAACGGCTTGCATGGATTCTTTAGATAATCTGCAATCTTCATGACCTTGAAGTTCAAATACCGACCTCCCGAGAAACACATCATTTACCCTCCGGAACTCTTTGTAGGGCTTGTTGAATTGGAGGACTATGTAATACTGATAGATGGTCATTTCATCTGTCCATGGCTCATGATGGAGACCTGCCCATTCTTTAGACGCAACTAAAATGTAGACCAAAAAGGAAGACAATAAAAATGAGCTAAAACTACTTACGGCTAGTAAACCTTTATGCAAACCTTCAGCTATTAAGTCGGCCCTGTCGATAAATTTCTCTCCTTCAACAATCTTCTGGATGAAGAAATACATCTAATTCTCCTAGTGAAAGGCATGATCATTTCCTTTTACTCTGTTTAAAAGAAGCACAATGTCGGCAATTTCTTTAATGAAATGCTCAATGGTTAACAGCTTGGGCAATCTTGAGCCCCCAAGGGCCGATTTTAGGAGCCATGTTTGAGCTACAATAGAGTCATAGCTCTTCTTGTTCTCACTGTATAAGCACTCGGTCTCATCAAATATCCAAGGCTCATAGGATTCTTTATGAGGAATTCGCAAGGCTGAACTGACACTGACCCTGTTTATTTTGGCTAACACTTTTCCTATAGTCTTCTTGATACACCTGGTATTAGGGTCATAATGGTTTGCACATTCGATAACCAGCTCAGGGCATCCTATGGATGATGGGAAAGTGGCAGCTTCGACTAACCCACTGCTGGTTAGTTTTCGATATATGGGCCCTGGTTGAACATTTTTAATCTGCTCTAACATCTTAGGTAAGCTTACATTTACCAGAAAGGTATCCCAAATTTCAGGGAGAGAGCTTAGTAAACAAGGTTTCTTTAGTTTTGGTAGCTTGGGCCTAAAGAGGGTCATGGCTTCTCGAACGGAAAGGTTTGCAGAAAGAAAGAAAAACTGAAACACTTCTAACCAAAACCAAGTGCAAGAAAAATGATAGAGAAAATTGTATAATGCACTCACCATTTTTAGCAAATCCAAGCACTCCAGCCCTTTTTCTTACCAGTTAACACTTGGAATTCGAGAATAGCCAGATAAACAATGATACTTAGAAAAGGAGGGCATTTTAAGGAGTAATTGCAGAAATCTTAGGGTGGATATGGAGCGGATTAAGGCATTAATACCAGGCATGTCGAATGTACTTGACAAGACTATTTTTAGTTAATTCCCATCAAATCTGTGTATGGATTATCTTCACATGACATCAGCAGGTCTTTATTTTTTATATTCTCCAAAATCGACTGTGTTTCGCATGCATTTTCCCAGCTGTCACATTTATTGCTTTTCACATCTTTGGAACTGACAACATGTGGGATCCATTCTTTTGTTTTAGAAAAATGCGCCCATTTCTATCAATAAAACACCTGTGAGAAAGAAATAAAACTTCGTTAGAAAACAAAGAGAGTTGAAGTTGAAGTTGAAGTTATTCACTTGACTCAACTTTGACTTCAACTTCAACTTTGCACAAGTTGGTTCAGACTAACGAGGAAAAACATGGACTTCATTGGGTGAAGAAAACTAAATTGAACTTGAAGTTGAAGCATAGTAGGTTCAAATTCAGCTTCAAGTTGGCAGGTTAGGATTTGGTTGATTTTGTTAAGGTATCAAAAACACGGGGTAACAAACCCTAACATGAAACCCTAACCATATTGAACCCTAACATTGAAAACTCTAATAACTTAACCCTAACATGAAACTAAAACATAAATCAACATAAACTCTAACATTAGTTCTTTAGCATGAAACCTTAACCATATTGAACCCTAACATGAAACCCTAACAGGACTCTAAAGACCTAATATTAGCCCTTAAGACCTAATAGTCCACCTAATAGACATGAAGACCTAATAGGACCTAATAGGTAGATATGAAGACCTAATAGGTCCCTTAATCTACCTAATAGGACCCCTTAAGAGGTCTAATAAAATAGGACTTACTTGACCTAATATGACCTATTAATACTCCATAGTACATCCAAGGACCCTTAAGATAGGTAATAGGACCCTTAAGACCTAATAGGACCCCAAGTAAGAACTATAATTTTATATATTCATCTATATTTGTTTCCATTTTACACGCAATTATAACATGTAATGAAGTACTTAATTGTTAACACTTAAATTTCATGTACATGTTACATCTAGATGGCCACTCAAGATGTACCTACCCATGATGTAACCGTTCAGGATGCACATCGCACTCCTGATATGGAAAGTATTTTTCTGATAGCTTAGATAGAGATGGATAAACTTAGAGAGAACATCCGCACGTCTGAGTTAGATGACATATATAGAGATATTTGTGCCACTATATTGAGGATTTTGGAGGACATGACTACTAGATTGAGATCCCATTCTTCTTTCACACTACAGGTTGTAGATACTATTTTTTTACAGTTGAGAGCTGAGGTGTTTGGTGATGTTTCCTTGGAGACGGTCCAAAACCGTGTCCCCAAGGAAATCATCAAATGAGAGGTCTTCCCATTTTATGATGGGAAGACCGAGGTGAGTGCTTATCAAGTTACACAGTGTAGGATTCCTTAGGTCGCATGCATGATATGCCCTCATTTTCTTGCAACACATGGTCATTATCTAAATAATGACTAGATTCCATTATATTTTGTACAACAGTTGTATGCTGAGTTCCATTTGGGACTTAGGGTCAACTATTTAAATCTACCTGGATATTACTGTTAGGGGAATGGTAGAGTTTTTGACCATGATTAGTATCATGGGGCTGATCGAGTTGTACATAGTCATAGAGAGCTAGTTGGGCATAGGAATCCGGCAGTGGCACCGACGATGGCTGCTACTGCAGATAGAGTGGTCATTACTTCCCAGAGGGGAGTAGTGGAAAAGATAGGGGAGATTGCATCTAAAGCCACCTCCATCACTTTGGATACAATGGGAAGATATATTTTGACTAGACCGAGTCGAGGTAGATCATCTATTGAGGCTTCATCTAGTACTGTTGTAGGGGTCAGTGATGAGGCATGTAGAGCTTTTGGTCTTTCTCCACGTGGTGAGATACTAGCACTTTCTAGGTATCATAGTCATTTGGATGTGGCACTTTAATTTTTGGAGGATCTCATGCAGTCATATTCTTATATTGCAGACACGCAGAGGATCCCATCACATTTAGTTACAGATGTCATCAGACTTGCATAGGGTCTTGTAGTTCCACCGACACAAGACACACCATATAGTTAGACACAAGACTCTGTAAAGTGCTCTGCACCATCTAGTCAGGAACAACACTCTATAGAGAACTCTGCACCATCTATTCAGGCACATCATAGTTCACAACACTCTACAGAGGGCTCTGCACCCACAGATCAGTCTGTAGCTATAGAGCCAGGTATATAGGTTGGAGATGTATGCATTACAGCTGAGGGCCTAGACACATTTGATGAGAAGTTGCATGGGTTCAGTCAGGTGGACTCTGGCAATGACGTTGGATCATTTATGCAGTTGTTATTTCCTCCTGGCGGTTCAGGCTCTACAAGAATCCCCTCCCAGCTACACACACCCCTACACTCTTCATTACTAGAGATGTTGAGGACTGGAGGTGGTGTGGGTGATGTTGTTTTGGTTGATGATATGATGGTGGAGCACACTGATGATCCTCTTGGTGGGCTTAGAGCACATTACCTCTAGTGTGGGCTTAGAGCATCTTCATATGACACCTACTAGTGGTCAGGTAAGTTTTAAATATACAATGTAGGTTTAAGCATGCATGTGTATGTACTTGTACTTTACATGTAATATATTTTACTATGCACATGTATATATATTACGAACTATTGTGTACTAAATTTGTAGGAGTCAGTTGTTGCTTCATAGCCAGATGATGCTCATGACACTCGGGTAGAGCACATTACCTCTAGTGTTGGCTTGGAGCATTTTCATAGGAGAGATTTAGTAGATGTGACACCTACTAGTGGTTAGGTAAGTTTTAAATATATGTAAGTTTAAACATGCATTTATAATGTTTCAAGTATTTGACATTAATATTATTATATATACATGCATTTATATTCACAGGGATCAATTGCTGCTTTACAACTGGAGGATGGTCGTGGCAGTTGGTCAGAGGGTCTCTCTGTTCGCATGCGCCTGGATGACTCTCTAGTTTAGGACATATTGCATAGATCTTTGATTTGAGACTCATTATTATATGTTTGATATTTTTAGTTTATGATTCGAGACATATATTTATCAGCTGATTAGCTGATTGATTAGATGGTTTCATTTGATTAGATGTTATGATTTGATTAGATGAGTTCATTGGATTAGATGGTTTCATTGGATTTGATATTTTCAGTTTATGATTCGAGACATATATTTATTAGTTGATTAGCTGATTTGATTAGATGGTTTCATTTGATTACATGTTATGATTTGATTAGATGAGTTCATTGGATTAGATGGTTTCATTGGATTTGATATTTTGAGTTTATGATTCAAGACATATATTTATTAGCTGATTATCTAATTTGATTAGATGGTTTCATTTGATTAGATGTTATGATTTGATTAGATGATTTCATTCTATAACTAACACATATCATAAGTAATCTAACTAATTTGATTAGATGATTTCATTCTAGAGCTGACACATGCCATAAGTAATCTAACTAATTTCATCATGTTTTAGTGTTCAACTAATGTCTTAAGGGGATCTTTAACTAATTTAAGAAATCTATAAAAATCATTGAACAATCAAAGCATACATTTAAGTAATCTAAAA
>MU224881.1:2587372-2618126 GCA_018584345.1 Thuja plicata | reverse complement strand
ATAATATTATCTCATTTAATTAAAATATCCCTTTTAATTAAATTAAATAATCTTATTTAATTAAAAAAAATCCCTCTTTTAATTAAATAAAACCCCCACTTAAATCCCTCTTTGTTGAAAAAGGAAAGAAATTAAATAAAAATAAATAAAGTTCTTTTTTCTACACATCTTCCTAAGTGGTGGGCTTTTTGCCTCTTAAACATAGCCTTTGATTTTGCCTTTTGAAGATATGAGCACATGGATCAACCAAGATTTAATCTCCACCATTGCTCATTTCTTTTTGCCTCTTAATCTCTACCGTCCATTGCTCTTTAAAAGAAAAACTCTCCTCATTTGGATAATAAAAAAAAATGATCTTTTTCATGCTATTGTTATGCTGCAGGTTTGGAGAGCAATTTTGGAGGAGATTTTGAGCACTTGAGATTGTATATTGCAACTTCTCTCTTCTTGTCTTATTCTTTCATTCCCCATGGCAATCTATTTAGATTAATTTTTCACTTGCATGTTAGATTAGATTCATGTTTCCTTTCATAGATTAATCTTGCATTTGTATTTCCTTTCATAGAATAATCATGCATTGTTAGCATATAGATTAATTTTCTTTCTTGCATTGTTATCATATAGAATAACTTTCATTTGCATGCATACTTGATGAGCATGGAGACTAGCACTCTTTCTTTTCCTCTTTGAATCTCTAGTTTTATAGTGTACTTGCATGGGCATAAACTAGGTCAATCTGAGGGCCTCCATTACAAACCCTTGCACTCCATGAATAGAGAGCTATGAATCGCCATTTGAGATCTCATTCTTGAGAAATCTTGGATACAATGATTCATAGAAGTGTGACACATTTTTGGCACCCACCGTGGGGCAACCCACCTTTACATGCTGATTTTTGTTATTTTTGGAGCTAACCCCCTTGTCCAGATTTACTTGGAGACGGAAATCCTAGATTTTCAAAGATTTAATTATATCTCTCAAACTACTTAGAGTTTTGGTGTGAATTTGTTTTTGCAGGTTGGTGACATATCCGAGATACTTCAGTAAAAAATTTAGAATTTTCTGAGGTATTTTTTATTTTTTATAATTTTTTTTCTTTATTTTTTATAACAAATTATTTTTCCGTGCAAATCAGCATAGTTTTTAGAAATTTTTATATATTTTCAGAAAGGTCTTTAAATTATGTAGGGGGTCCATACTTTGTGTTTTAAATTTGGATGCAATATCATAGCTCATTTGGTCGATTTATGAAAACTAGTCTATTTTGGGAAAATGGCTGCCTAGGGCACACTGAAAACATATTTTTAAAATTTTGACATTTTGGGAAAGCTCTCTATTTTTTAATAGAGGGTCTCTTTTCATTATTTAGGGTTTGGGATCCGAATTCATGTCATATAGGTCCAATCTTGTTGACTAGGTCAAAAATCAAAATTAAAAAAGGGCATTTAATGATTAGCTTGCACTTATTTTTCACATGGTTCAATGCATTATGTGAGTTGTCATTTGGATTATTTACTGGTTATTATTGCTCCTAACAATTGATTTTCAAATATAACCCTAGGGTTTGCATAAGTTGAATATACATTGCATATCTTGTTTGCTTGTTTGCTTGTTGAAGAGTTCGTGGCTTGCTTTTGCGGAAAAGCTCAACAAAAGAAATAATAAGGTAAAATCTACTAAGCGTGTTGCTTTGGAATTGAGGTAATTTGTTGCATCTCTATAACATTTGGATTTTGGAAATAAAAATGAACCTCTCATGTGTTTAACTTGAGTTTTTCTTGCTTTCATAGATCACATTTCCAATTTTTGCTCTAAAGGAATGAACCTAGATTTGCTTTCTTGCATATATGTTTCACATAGTAATTAGGCCCTATGAACACTATTTGTGGAAATATTGAGAGAGTGGGATTCATTCACTTTTCTTACATGCAAATCTCTTCTTGACGATAGATCCTCTTGTAGGTAGGGAAGGATTTGTTATTATCTCACTTGGTTTGGTCTTCAACTTTTGATGATACTTTCTCTCTTGAGATTGGTGGCCATTGTTGTTGATATACAAACCTTGGGTGAGGTGATTTAAAATTAGTGGGTCAATTAATCTTGTTTTCTATGTCTGGGTGAGGTGAAGAGGCTAGAGGATTATGCTCTTTTCCCTTTTGGGAGAATCAGAAACTTGGAACCCTTGAATCCGAACTAAGTCCCCATGTGGTCTATATTGTGAGTATTCCTTGTTAGAGAGGGTTAACTGTAGTGAACACTCCCTTTATAGGGTAAATCACGTAGACAGAACCCCAAGTGGTAATAGCCATTTCTACCATGGTAGAAACAACCTCTATATAAATGTTCTTGTGAAATAAATCTCCACAGGTGTGGTCTCTTGTTAGGTTGTCAGATCTCCTTAGTAGCTCCTAATTGATTAAATTCTCAGACTGTGCCAAAACCTCGGTGCATCAAGATTGGATTTCACCCACTTGAGATTGCAAAATTTGTAGTGTTAACCATTACTACAAACCATAGTGAAACTAAATTTTTCTTTTCTAGGACTATGTGCGTGATTGAAAAACATTTTGAGAACATACACAAGTAGAATCTTTAGAGAGTAGAAATACTACGACACTATTCTTGTTCATGCACAAGGTTGCTTTGTCCCTTGCTCATTGTTTTGAGACAATTGTTTTCTTGAATTTCTTGATTGCTATCTTGTGTGCCTGATTATGATAAAATTTTGTTAATGCATCTAGTTGGTCAATTAAAATGAACAAAAACTAAGTTCCCAAGTCGAAGAACCAACTTTTTACAACTTGCTCAATTTTCTATCCTTTCATTTCCAGTCTTCCTTGGTCGATCCGGGTAAGATTAGGTCACTTACCCCACTGTTAGAAGCTTGTTTAAACTTTGTATTCTTGCATTTTTATCTCTTTAATTAGTAACCTTTGATTTCACATGTGACCTTGCTTGGATTTGGTAAGCTAGGAACCGTCCTTGTTGAAAAGATAAACCTTTAGATTCTTTGATAACACATTTGGAGAGTTTTGGTAGTCTCTTATCCATTAAATTTTATACAAATTCAATTTCAATCAATATAAATTGGATAAATCATCCTCCTAATCCATATGTCTTAGGGTATTCACCCATTTATTGGGCACCTTTGTGGCAATGTTGATTTATACCTCTTGCAAATTCTATCTTACCATCTCTCTTTTGGACAAGTTAATGCCTTTACTATCCTAATTTGGTACCAATGTTTCTTAGGATCATCCTATTAGCTAGTACCTTTTCTTTCATGCTAGTTACAACAAGATATCAAGTAAATCAAGGAAAATGACTTCAAGTGGTCTTCAACCAATTACCCTTAGTTCAAACTTGCCAAAAATGTAAGGAAAAAGAACCTATATTTGATCAATCACCTAGGAATAACTCAAAAGTTTGGTTTGATTCCAAGAGTCACCTTAGTGAGTTGGGTACACCCTTAGCATATTCTTGATTAGATATGGATATGAGTCACACAATGACTTGATGAGAGAGGGAAGACATGGATAAACACCTTGATGACATATTTGTGAAGCATAGAGATGTTATTTCATTTGGTGGTTCTTCTCATGACAGTCAACCAACTTCACCCCTTATCTCAACTATATATTTGGATGCACACCAAAGAGATGGGAGAGGTAAGAGGCAAACTTATCAGGATGATTTATCACAACATGATAACCAAGGAGATGAAATTTATGACACTCATGTCAATGCAACCTATACCAACAACTTGTTTAGAAATTCAAGACGAAGTTCACTTCTCAAAACATCTTCAAGATACATTAGTGAAAGACTTAAGATGATTGAGCATGAAAAGAAAGCCTTCCTAGATGAACAAACTAAAAAGGAAGAGAAATTTAGACTCCTAGAATTGGAGAGACAAACTTTAGTGGAAATGGAAAAGAAAGCCTTCTAAGAGGAGCAAGATAGGCTCTTGGCACAACAACTTAATGATCAATTTAACAACATGCGTGTTAGTGGTAGAAAAAACTCTCCTCCATCCACTTCTCATGAGACTCCACGAAGTGGAAGACATTCAAGAACACCATCATGATCTCCTAGCCCTGGAGGAAGAAGGGATTCTAGACATGATCATTATAGCAGATGAACACCTCCTAGGAACTCAAGAAAACCTTCACAAGGTTCTCATCATGGTTCACAATATGGGGCTAGTAGCTCAAGTTTTGATCTCACCTCCCAAGACTTTATGAAAATGCAACAAGAGACACTTTTCCAACAATGTGTGGAGAAATATTTAGAGAAAATGAAGACAATTTACTAGAGAGTTTAATCAATAAAGGTGCTAGAGTCCCTTACAACTTTGATGTGGAAAAAAAGATTAAGAAGCAAGGTCCATCTCAAGAAGAGGAGATAAAACAACTTAAGGGCATGATGGAAAAGATGTTAGCACCCAAGAATTCATTCTCACTAGATTCAATCTGTTGTAATCCTTTGGATAAAAGTGTTAACATGAAGGACTTCCATACGAAGGTTGAGATCCCTCAATATGAAAAATATGATGGGAATGGAGATCCACATGATCACGTGCGCCAATTTTATACAACAAGTTTTGAGCTCCATCAAGATGACTCGTACCTCATGAGATTTTTCCCAAGGACTCTTAAGGGTCAAGCGATGGAATGGTTCGCCAACATAACTCCTCCTGTTGAGACTCTCAAAGAGCTTGTGCATAGACTCATTCAACACTTTGCATACAATATTTCAATATCCATCACCATGTTGGACTTATGCAACCTAAAGAAAAATCAAGGGGAATCCTTTGTCACTTTCTTGCAAAGGTGGAGGCGACAATGCTCTTGCTACTCTAGAACCATTCCTAAAAATGAAAAGATTGACATCCTTGTTAGCATCTTGGTTCCTAAAATGCAGTATGAAGTTAGGAAGATGGTTTTTGATTCCTTTGACACCATGTTTGAAACCGCATGTAGGATTGAGGATGTTTTGAAAGCAAGGAATTTTGACCAAACATGGAAACAATAACAACAACAATGGTCAAAATAAAAAAAACTCTAATAAGGATAAAGGAAAGAATTCACACTGGAATAGGAACAAACAAGTGGTCAATGATGGAGTTGTGGACTCCTCTCAACCAAAAGATCAAACCATTCTCAACTTGTCTAGTGTTGTTCAATCCATGAAGCTCGATACATCTAATCAACAAGAGAGCAAGCCGAGATACCAAGATAGGCCTAAGAAAGAAAGATGTCAATTTTGAAAGCTTGGTGATTCACATGAGGATGTCTTGAAAACACTTATTGCCAACAACCTTGCACATCCTCAAGATCCTGCGAAACATTATATACCAGATGTTAAGCCACATTGGTGGGATGAGAAGGCCTTTTGCAAGTTTCACAATGGTATTGGACATGACATTGAAAACTACTACAAACTCAAGCATCTTATTCAGGATCTCATTGAGAATGGAAAACTTATGATAGATGGATTGAACACCAACGCCGATCATAAGGCATTCAAAGAGCCATTGCCCAAGTATGAAAAGGGGGAAATCTCTAAAGCTAAGAATGGCAAGGCTAAGATCAATTACACCTACACAGATGCAGAGAATACTATCAACATGCTTGAATTCATGGAAGAAAATGTCAACATGATGAGGGGTAAAGATCCCTATGGTTATGATCTAGACATGGAATCTCCTCCTATATTTGATGAAGAATCTGTCGTGGTACTAAGGGGTCCCAAATTTATAGTGTCATCACAAGCCCTCAATGTTGTCACACAAAGTCAAGGTCCTGTTGTCATTAGAGGACCCAATTTGAGTCAATCAAGTAAACCTAAGCAAGTGGCATCCAATAATATCACCTCGAAGCCAACAGTTAATCTAAAGTCAAGCTATAGTATTGTTGATTAGTTGCAAAGAACCCCATCTCAGATTTTGATCTTTGAGATCTTAGAGTTGTCCCTGGGACACAAGAAAGTCCTTGAGGATGCTTTGTGCATGGAGAACATCCCCAACAACTCAGATGTTGATCAATTCTAGAACATGGTTAATCATATTGCTAGCCCTCATTACCTTACTTTTTCAGAGGATGATGATAAAGATTTGAGCCACCCACACAATATTTCCCTTCATATTGAGGTTATGATCCATAGGACCTGTGTTAGGCACGTGTTGATAGATGAGGGTGATGAGCTTAAAATTTGTTCCTTTAATCTTTTGAAAGAGTTGGGTTATTCTGAAAAAGTCATAGATACTAGGAAAAGGATCACCATCAAAGCCTATGATGAGGTGGAAAGAAGTTCCAAGGGGTTGGCCATCCTTCCTATTAGGATTGGCCTTGTTGAGAAATATATTTTATTTCAAATAGTTGATGATGGTCCCCTTGCATATAATATCTTACTTGGTAGACCATGGATTCATGATATGAAAGCGGTGTCATCTACCTATCATCAATGTGTTAAGCTCCCCTATAATGGAATAGAGATTTGTATACCTGGGGATAACACTTTATCTGTTAATTCAATTTCAGTAGTAAATCATGTTCCCCTCAATAAAGAAGCAGAAGATTTTGATGCAACGTTAGCTGAATGTAAAGACAAGCTTAATTCAATAGACCTTGGCATGGGGGGGGTATCAACTCAACTCCCTCAAAACACTACCAATTTCACCTAGGTCTTATGGAAAGCCTTCACAAGAAAATAAAACTTCCTCTTCAGCTATGACTTCATTTGGAACATTTGTAGAATCATCAGTGCCTATCCAAGATGATAAAGAAGAGACGTTTGTTAGAGACTGGATCTATAGAGAAGAGAAATACATGCACAATGAGAACTTCTCTCCCTCTCCTAAGGCCTATGGAAGAGGGTATACTTTTTTCAAATAGATGGGATATCCCAGACATGGCCCTCTTAATCACAAATTGGATGCTAGAGCCAAACCTCTTGATCATGCTCTTTTTGGACGCAAGTCTAAGAAGCCAGTTGGCCTAGGATTTGCGAATCACAAAAAGAACACTACTCCTATCCTTGATAAGTCAGATAGTGAAGATGAACTAGAATACATACCTAATTTGATAAATCAACAAGACATGTGTGAAGATTGGGTCCCTTCCACTAATATTCTTTGGGGAGATTCAGATGTTCCGCTCACCCATGTGTCAGTTGCAACTTTAGAACAAGAATCAGATGTAGAAGATCCTTTCAGAGAACGTCAATGAAAGAATCTTGTTTGTTTAATGGAAAGAGAAGGTTCTACCCTTGATGACACTAGAAATTCCACATCACGATTTCCCAAACCTTCATGGTGTAAACATCCTAGTCGTAGTTCAGACCCAAGTTCATATGAGTATGAATGGGACTCCTTCTCAGAGTCTTCCATAGTTGATTGAGATATTGATGTTATTCACACTTATAGTTCTCAACCCAAGGTAGCTAATGAGCCACATGTAGGATTAGAGGATTTGAACTCACGTGTTGCCTTAGTGGATGATTCTTACCTTGTTAGGATGAATCCCGATTTGGGTAGCTTAGTAAGATACTTGACGAACTTTGACTCTTCGATCACCAGCAATAATATCATTCACATTTATAACCTTGAACTAGTCATTGACTTGCCTCTAGTTCATCCTAACCTCATTGATTGGTCCCAACGCTATCAAGAACCTGATCTCTTAATATTATAAATTGATTATGAGATAGCCTATTACTTAAATGCCATTGAACACGTAGTCTCTTCCACCAGTGAACCAGCTACTAGGATGACAGAACCAGACATCAAGTACCTTAGTCACAAAATAAAAAGAAAATAAAATCAAAATAATAGGAGTTCTGGTGGAAAAAACCACTGTGTGGCGGTGTCAGAACCAAAAAAACTAAAAATAAATGACGTATCCAAGGGTGAAAACCTCTCTCAGGAACCTAAGGATGAGGTACTTGATCATCTCCCTAGATACTTTCAAGATAGATCTTCAGTACTTATTGAACCAGGTGTGCTGTTTGTTTCTCCTCATGGGTACACGATTCATAAGTCTTACAAGTTATTGTTCCCATGTACAAACAACATCGCTGAGTATGGAGCTTTAAAAAATGGAATTAAGATGGCCATAGAATGGAGAATCACAGAGTTACACATCTATGGGGATTCACAACTGATAATCAACCAAGTTAATGATGACTATCAAACAAAACATGAGAAATGGTACCTTACAAGAAAATGGTTGATTCCTTAAAACACTACTTCACATTTGTCACATTTCAGCAAATCCCTAGATTAGAAAACAAAGTAGCTCATGCTATGGCTACACTTGCTTCACTCCTTCAGTTAGAGAAACATGAATCTAGATTTGAATTCTTGGTGGAAGAGCTACATCAACCTATTTATGACTCCCAAGAAATCCATGTCATTTGTACCCTCATTGGTGATGAGTTATCTCGTTATGGTGCCATTTACTCATACCTTCATTATGGAATTATACTTGAAACCTTTAACCGACCTGAATGTAGAAACCTTACCCAAAATTCCTCTCACCATTCCTTTATTGCTGGTGATTTGTATAGGAGGTGTCTAGATGGAACACTTCTTAGATGCTTAGAAAAGGAAGAATCTGACCAAGTGTTAGTTGACATCCACGAGGGAATCTGTGGGGGACACTCCAATTATCTTTCCATGGCTCGAAGGTTGCTTAGGATGGGGTACTATTAGCCTATGATGCAGATTGATGCAATATCTTTTGCAAATTCATGGGAAAAATGTCAAAAACATGGTAAACTGATACATGCTCCAGGTAGGGAGCTCATTCCTTCTATATCTCATTGGCCATTTCAGCGTTGGGTCTTTGATCTTGTTGGGAAGACTCATCCCAACTCATCAGGTGGACACAAGTTTATTATCACTGCTACTGATTACTTTACTAAATGGGGAGAAGTTGTCCCACTTTCTATTGCCTCAGGCAAGATAGTCTCTCTATTCATTTTGAACCATATCATCTGTCGATATGGAGTGCCTTCCGAGATTATCACTGGCAATGAAGGCCAACTAAAAAATAAGGACCTTAAACAACTCTGCAAAAAATTCAAGCTTAAACAACATTGGTCCTCCATTTACTTCCCACAAGGAAATGGTCAAGCAGAGGCATCAAACAAAACCATTCTTAAAATATTGCATATAACAGTCTATAAGAATGGTAGAGATTGACACTTACAGATAAATCCAGCTTTGTGGGCCTATAGAGAGAGTATTCATACTCCTACTAGGGCTACTCCTTTTTCCCTTGCATACGACGCTAAAGTAGTGTTACCTTTAGAGGTTGAGATTCCTTCACTTAGAGTTTCCCTCAAAGGTCTAGTTACAGATGAAGACTAACGCGCCACGAGACTTCAAGAGTTAGAACTTCTAGATGAGAAACATAAAGCATCATTTGACCATATGATGGTTTATCAAAAGCACATGTCCAAAGCCTTCAACAAAAAGGTTCACCATAGAGGATTCCAAGTGGGAGATCTTTTCCTACGTGAAAATCCCAAGAATCAACAACATAGAGATCAAAAGGGTAAATTTGAACCTAACTGGCTCAAGGACCTTACATCATTACAACAAATTTTGGGTCAGGTGCTTATTTACTATCTATAGTAGAGGGAGAGTAGCTCCTTGATCCTATCAATGTCTTGCACCTGAAGAAGTTCTATCCATGATGCCCATTCTGTCTGGGGGCATCCTTTGTACATAATTATTGATCCTAAAAAAATCCAAAAAAGAATATATTGTCAAAAATTCTAAAAATTGGAAAATATCCTAAAAAAATGATCATCTTAGTGAAAACTTAGCAATAGGCGCTTTGATGTATCTTCAAAAAAATTATATATTCCAAAAATACAAAAAAACAAAAAATTCAAAAAAAAAAGAAAAAGTGCATTGGTGAAAACTGGGAAACAGATGCCTTGGTAGAAAAAATTCAAAAAAATTATAAAAAGTCCCAAAAAAAGAAGAAAAAAATGAAAAAAATGAAAGAGAAAAAATTGTAATAAAATCCAAGTGGTGAAAACCTGGAAATGGGCGCTACTTGAGGCCTTTGCACCCCTGTTTCTTAGCGCGTGTCCGCGACACTTAGCCTTTCTCCATCATGCATTGTCCTTGTTGCCT
Organism: Thuja plicata; assembly: GCA_018584345.1. Taxonomy (NCBI): domain Eukaryota; kingdom Viridiplantae; phylum Streptophyta; class Pinopsida; order Cupressales; family Cupressaceae; genus Thuja; species Thuja plicata. Next base: position 2,607,976 of record MU224881.1, on the reverse strand, counting down.
TGATTTGGAATTGGTATTTGTCTTTGTCTAGGGGGCATAACTATGTTAGCTTTGGTGTATTTCACAAATGGTGTTTTTCAACACCACCCCAACTATATTTTTCAATACAATCCTTGACATTGAGTGTTTCTTAACACTTACCAGTTTGGTCTTGCCCTATTTTTTCATGTGGTCTTACCTGCTTGCGAGCATTCGATCCTTATCCTTGGAACTCAATATCAGTTAACACACTCAAATTTTTAAACACAACACTTAATGCTTGAGCTATGTCATGATCTTTTCTTTGTGTGCTGATTGTTATTAATTTTCGTTGAGTGTCCTTGTCTAATAAGTCTCTCTGAGATGCCTAGCTAGAGGACTTGGTGAATGGAACATGTTTTTATTTGCTTCATGCTTTATGCTTCAATATTTTTGCACAACCATTTTTCTGGTCATCCTGACCTCTATGCCTTGATGTGAGCGTGGTTTTGCTCTATTAAATTGGGTAAGCTAACATCACAGTCATCTTGACCTTTATGTCTTTGATGCTTATGTTAGAATCTTTCCACATTGCAATACGATATCAATCATATTCATATCTTCATAGTTGCACTTGTGACTAGTGATGATTATGTGATTTTCTGATATCCGTTAATAATGGCCCGATGATGAAAATAAGTTCCTTAACATTCTCTAATGAATGATGAACACAAATTCATATGTTATAGTTTCTCTATTGCAAGTACACCTTTGCATTTTCATGTAGTTTACATTGTTAGACCTCATGCTAGTTTGCATTTTTAGGGTATATTATGAGTTTGTGAGGGTTTTCCTTCATCTTTCTTGTGGAATTTTAATCAACTATGATCACGTTCTAATATTCATTTCCTTATCTTCTTTCGTGATCTCAATCAAAATTTTCTATCTTAAACAGTTGATTGATTTTGCGGCATTCTCTCTCTTAAGGCAAATTCTCTTTATTCTCTCCATTTCTTTCCACCTCTTCCAAACTTATATCTTCCATTCACTCTCACCCCACTTCTTTTCTTCTAATTCAACCTTGGGGCATAATATCTCATGCTTGATGATCTACCTTGCTTCTTTGATCCTTATATCTTTCATCTTATATCAAGAACCTTATCTTTAGTTCAATTTGATCAAATTTATCAATTTGTTGTTTCTCCTCTATCTCATTTCAATTTTTATTACGAGGGGATAGTACCTATCAAAACTTCAATCCTTGATTGAACTTTATCAATTCTATCAAGCGCTCCACTTGGGGCAGCCTTGCCTAAGATTCTTATCTTGGACATGTCAATTACCTATTTACAGGGGTGTTGACCTTGTCTTTCTCAAACAGCTTATCTTTGTCTTGATTTGTTCCCATAAAGATCACACGGCTGGGTTGTTTTGTGATCCCAAATCGATCTCACACTTCAACTGCATTCTTTGACTACATGTGCTCCCATAAAGATCACACATTAGTTAAAGAGGGGCAAATGTATGCACCCTAAAATGGTCGTTTAGACTATGGGCCCCCATTTATCAATTTATCAAATTCCTGAATCAATGCTTTGTAACATTTTGAATTTAAATCAATTTCTTTGATCAAATCGTAATTAATTCAATTATTTCAATATTTTCTAAGGTTTGATCATTTCATCAATAATCTTATTTAATTAAAAGAAAATAATTCCTTTTTATTAAATAAAATAATCTTATTTAACCAAAATTCTTTTTTAATTAAATAATCTTATCTTATTTAATTAAAATCTCTCTTAATTAAATAATATTATCTCATTTAATTAAAATATCCCTTTTAATTAAATTAAATAATCTTATTTAATTAAAATAAAATCTCTCTTTTAATTAAATTAAACCCCCACTTAAATCCCTCTTTGTTGAAAAAAGAAATAAATTAAATAAAAATAAATAAAGTTCCTTTTTCTACACATCTTCCTAAGTGGTGGGCTTTTTGCCTCTTAAACATAGCCTTTGATTTTGCCTTTTGATGATATGAGCGCATGGATCAACCAAGATTTAATCTCCACCATTGCTCATTTCTTTTTGCCTCTTAATCTCTACCATCCATTGCTCTTTAAAAGGAAACCTATCCTCATTTGGATAAAAAAAAATGATCTTTTTCATGCTATTGTTATGCTGCAGGTTCGGAGAGCAATTTTGAAGGAGATTTTGAGCACTTGAGCTTGGATATTGCAACTTCTCTCTTCTTGTCTTCTTCTTTCATGCCCCATGATAATCCATTTAGATTAATTTTGCACTTGCATGTTAGATTAGATTCATGTTTGATTTCATAGATTAATCTTGCATTTGTATTTCCTTTCATAGAATAATCATGCATTGTTATCATATAGATTAATTTCCTTTCTTGCATTGCTATCATATAGAATAGCTTTCATTTGCATGAATACTTGATGTGCATGGAGACTAGCACTCTTGCTTTTCCTCTTTGAATCTATCATTTTATGGTGTACTTGCATGGGCACAAACTAGGTCAATCTGAGGGCCTCCATTACAAACTCTTGCACTCCATGAATAGAGAGCTATGAGTCACCATTCGAGATCTCATTCTTGAGCACTCTTGGATATAATGATTCATAGAAGTGTGACACATTTTTAGCACACAAGCCTTACCTAATTTCAATAAGGCATTTAAAGTTGAATGTGATGCAAGTGGAAGTGCAATAGGAGTTTTGTTGACTCAAGAAGGTAAACCTATTGCTTTCTTTAGGGAAAAGATGAATGATGCAAAAAGGAAATATTTTGTCTAGGATCAAGAATTCTATGCTATTGTTCAAGCTCTAAAGAAATGGAGACATTATTTGATGTCGAGTGAATTTTTGTTATACATTGATCATAAGAATTTACAATATTTGGGTAGTCAAAATAAGTTGAACCAGAGACATACGAAATGGGTAGAGTATTTGCAGAGTTTCACATTTGTGATAAAGCATAAGAGTGGAGTTTCTAACCGAGTTGTTGATGCATTGAGTAGAAGATGTTTGTTGACTGAAATGAGAATTGAGGTTCTTGGTTTTGATGATATGAAGAACTTGTATGAAAATGACCCTAATTTTTCTGAGCAGTAGAGAATGTGCAGAGCACCTGTTCCAATTCAACCTAGTAAGTATGAAAACTATTTCATTTAAGAAGATATGTTTTTTAAAGGTATTCAGTTGTACATACCAAGAGGATCAATGAGAACCAATTTGATCAAGGAAAAACATAGTAGTGGTTTGGCTGGACATTTTGGAATTGATAAGACATTGAGCTTTCTTAAGGACAGGTGTTTTTGGCCTCAGTTGTATAAACATGTTCAAAAATTTGTGAAAATATGTGGAGTTTGTCAAGTTGCAAAAGGAGTAAGTCAGAATACTGGTTTGTATACACGAATATTTGTTCCTGAGAAACCTTAGAGTGATATCAACATGGATTTTGTTCTTGGATTACCAAGGAAAGTAAGAGGTAATGATTCCATATTTGTTTCTATGGGTAGATTTTATAAGATGACACATTTCATACCATGTATAAAAACATCAAATGCAGTGCATATATCAGATCTTTTCTTTAAGGAGATTTCTAGATTGCATGGATTACTGAAGAGTATCATCTCTGACCAAGATAGTAAGTTTGTTAGCTAATTTTGGAAAACACTTTGCAAGAAGTTGGACATTGAGTTGAAGTATACTTCTACATTTCATCTACAAACTAATGGAAAAATAGAGGTTGTAAACTAAAGTTTGGGTAACTTGTTGAGATGCTTAGATGGAAACATACCGAGTAATTGGGATTTGATATTGGCATAAGCAGAGTTTTCTTATAATATTTCAGTGAATAGAAGTACTGAAAAGACACCTTTTGAGATTGTTCATGGAACACAACCTAGAGGTATATCAGACTTGAGAGATATTGCTGGAGAAGAGAAGAGAAGTGATGAAGGTGAAAAGTTTGTTGAGTTTATGAAGACATTGCATGAGGAAGTGAAACATAAGTTGGAACAAAGTAATCATAAATACATGGATAGTGCAGATAGATCAAGAAGACATAAGACTTTTGAAGTTGGTGATACAGTTATGGTTCATTTGAAGAAAGGAAGATTTTCTATTGGAACATATGGTAAACTAAAGATGAAAAAATTTGGTCCTTGTAAGATATTCTGAAGATTTGACAGTGGAAATGCTTATGAAGTAGAATTACCTGATGACATGGATATATCACCTATATTCAACATTTAAGACTTGTATGAGTATCATGAACCTGATGAAGAAGTGACAGTACCAAGTGATTATCCTAAGAAACAAATAGAAGAAGTTGAGCAAATTTTGAAATAGAGAGTTGGCAAAAGTACAAGAGGAAAGGATTACATATAATATATGGTAAAGTGGAAGAACATACCGATTAAGGACTCATCTTAGATTTCTCAATATGAGTTGGATTCAATTTTGGTTGTACCTGATTCATGATTTAGAGAATCATTTATTTTAACCCTAGGTGTCTGATGCAGGAGCATCTTGGGTTCTTGGCAATCCTGTATCAACCAAAAATATTTTTGTTTTGGCTCGGTAGCTTGATGGAGACTGCTCGGTAAAGTGCTCAGTAACCATTCTTGTTGGTCGGTTGAAGGTTTGTTGTTTTATCTCTTGGGCTCAGTTACTTGTATTTTGGTTGGCTTCATCGATGAGGTCTTAGTAGTTTTTCTTGGCTGCTCAGTGGTTTTCATCAACTGGTTTCTGTGCTCAGTAATCTTTCTCACAGAGTTGGTTTTTGGACGTTGGGTCTTCTAGCCAATGTATGCATTTAATTTTCATAGTGTAATTAATGTTGGGGTATGTCATTGGGATGTGTGTGGACCTAAATTTGGGTCTTTTCTATTTCTTATGTTGGATCTTTGGTTTTTACCTCTTTTGTGGTCTCTTGTATATATTTAGTTTCTATTCTTAGATTTGGGTAGCAGTTTAATTAGAAAAAGTTAGAAGATTTGGATTGCAGGTCTGTGACCTCTCATATATGAAGATTATTTTGTAAATATATGAATGTATATGGCCATAATCGAGAAGGTCTTATATCCTGACATGTATAATGTTTGATGAAATAAATAGAATTTTATGCTTTATTTATCTCACTTTCTATGTTGTTGCTTCCAGGTTGTTCTGCAAGTTGGTTTGGATAGTTGGGAGTGCCTTGGGCCCTGTTTTTCCTTACCCTTCTTGTGTCAGTAACTCCCTATAGTGAAGTGTGAAAGAAATGAGCATAATTAATTCTTGAAGGAAGAGATCCTTGTATGTGTTTGAAGAGGTTCCTAGAGAAGCCATGAAGAGATAGCCCTAGTTGTAGAGATAAGGCTAGTAGATTGAAGAATTTGTGGTTAGGTTTGTGAACAACAATATTTCTACCCACTCTGCATCATTTACCACTTTCAAAAAAAAGCATGATTTTGTATATATTACAGTATATTTGAGTTTTAACATACACACATATATAAGTATTTGGTTTCCCATTATTAACCCAAAGGCAAGAAGTCTATTTGGATTGTTTTGTCCTGCAAGCTACAATCCAAAATTTAAACTGAAAATAGATTAGATGATAATTATGTCGATTAAAAATAAACACTAGCAATTATAACAACTATGTATATATGTATATGGTCGAAGTGATTTATGATTTGCAACATCTTCATCTCCTTCAATCTTGTTTTCTCCATGTGCTCAAATTCCTACAAGCTTCATCTAAATATTACCTATCATTACATCCATGAAAATAACCAACACATTTATGGTTTTTAAATATATTTATAGCTTTTAACCTTTTATTTTCATTTTATAAAATATCTTTATTTTGCTAATAAACAATGACATATTTATCTAGAAAATTATAGAAATGGGACATGAAAGGGTAAACAAACAGATAAGGATAATGATATATTTCACCTCATCATTTCTTCTCAGCTTAAGGTTTTTCATGTGTATGCAGTTGAAACCTACCTATGTGAAACAAGCTCAGACATGCAAACGTTAGAGATAAAAAGAATACAAGTTACATTAACATATCAAAAACTTAATTCCTACACAAATCTTCTTCCACAACCTCAGATGAGCTGAAATAAGTGCACCCAAGACATGTTTGATTTTCTCTTAGAGATGAATGTGGGTGTTCTCCCCAACATAATATTTAAATCCCACTATTGGTTGCTTGCTTGAGATGATTGATCCTACAATGCAAACTATTGAGGTGATGAAGATCTCAAGAAAAAGTATGAGGAACTTGTCTCAAGTATTCACCAAATGATGAAGATGAAAAATGCAAAACTAAGCTAGAATGATATGCAAGATCAAATGAAATTAAGATTTATTTCCATTTACCTAGCATGTGATTTCTATATTTAACTAAGATTGCAACAAAATGCTAAAATGCTTAAAGATCCTAGAATGAAACTAGCATGATAAAAATGCACAAATAAAATATCATTTACTCTTGGAAAGGCTCATATTTATAGGATTTTGGAGGGCTTGGGTGAGGTGGATCACATAAGGCATCCACATAGGTGCCATGTGAAGAACACATAAGCCATGCAAGATTCCAAGTTTTCTCACACATATGTGAGAAACTTGAGATGTGATGGGTCAATGTGTACTTCAAGTACACATGTAAGAGATCTTGTCATAAATGTCATGTAGACTTGGTCAAATGAAGCATTTTTGTCAAGTGTAAGAAGGTGTCATCAAGGTTGAAACAAACCTTGTTTAGGCACTTTTAGAATTATTTGAAAAGGTAATGTTTGGAAATTTTCTCACACGTGTGAGTAAATAATTGGGACTAATGGGTGTAGGAATCTAAAAATTAGTGTAATTAACCTTAGTTAATTAGAAAATAGGTCTATTTGTTGAGAGTGATGTGGGGTATGGTAGGATCTAGGTCTAGATCTAAATTAAATTTAGATTAATCATGGTTTAGGAGAATATTAGAATGTGAAGGGAAATAAATAAATTGAAAATATATTTAAAATGGGGAAATAATGGAGGAAAGGTATTAAATAAAATTTAATACACTTAACAGGGAGGTATTTAATTTAATTTTAAATACTATAGAAAGTGAACCAAATTTAATTAAATAGGTGGAAGAATATAAAAAATATAATTAAATAAATAATTATAATGTTAAGGGATGATTTTAGGCATCTACATTTTTCCCCTCTTTGATGCGGTGTCAAGGATGGTGTCACATCAAAGAAAATAAAAACAAGATGCCCCAGAGAGAACAGAAGGTCCTAAGGCAATGCTAGTTAAAGAGTGTGCCCCCTCGAGAAAATAGTGTAAAAAATTATTTTTTGTGTAATTTTCTCTAAAAGAGGTGGAAGGGAGGAAAAATGAATAATTTCATGACTTATGAGGTGATTAGGAAAAAATGGGGCAAAAAATAGGGTTCAGGACGTAGAACAGGTCCCAAGGAGCCTATAAATAGTCCACAAGGGCCCTCAAAGTCATTTTCACCCTCAAAGAGAAAAAATATGAAGCAAAGAGAGAGGAATGGATGATCCTTGAGACCGCATACAGATAGGAGAGCTGGGGTAGGACCACCAGTGAGTACCCTAACCGGGCCTGTCATTAACGTTAATTTTTCACATTTATTTCTTAGTTAGGGGCATTAAATAGGGGAAAGAAGTCAGTCAGGGTAGAGATGATGATCAATGGATTGTCATCTATGTAGACAATGATCTACCAATCATCATCTGCAAAGATGAAAGTTCAACGATTGCAATCTCTGTAGATGACAATATTTTGATTGCCATCTACGAAGATGCCAATTGAGGATTATCGTCTACGGGGAAAAAATTTAGGGGGACACAGATAAAAATTCATGAATTTTCATCTATACAGATGATGGTCAATGGGGCTGACCAGGGGTAGACACTAGAGACACAGATTATGGATCAACATTTCCTCTGATCAACGTATGCGACGATCATCGTCTGCGCATGGAAATTGGTGTATCCATTGATTGACCCAAAAGACACAAGGTAAGGGGTTGGGAAGGGAAGAAAAAGGGAAAGGGAGGGTTAGATGATGCCATAAGATGAGAAACAAGAACTCACAAGAATTATTTGTGAATTCAGGAGGCAGGAGCAGTCTTCTGGTCATGAGAGAGATGACCAGATACTATGGGATTGACAAATGAATTGACCCCAACATAGTGGGGGTAGGTTGCACTTTACAGCCTAGACCATGTACATCTATGGCTATATTTGAGAGTGAATAATGCACTCATGAAAACATTTATTGAGAGGTGGCACAACCTAACCTCTAGCTTCCATTTTCTGATAGGTGAGGTGACTATCACCCTTTTTGATGTCTGGCAGATATACTGCATTCCCATCCAAGGGTTGATCCCATAATATGTGCAGGGGGGGCCAAGACATACACTGAGGTAGCGTTCAGTTGTTCCTATGATCAGATACCCACTATCAGGCAATGGTTACCCTGGAGAGTAGTGGTGGCAATGCGACCATGGTTGTAGTCGGTGGCATTATATTTAGCAAGTCTGATTAGAGGTCGATTGATGCTTGACCATGTAGGGAATGGATTTACTTTGGGGTGGGTGCAAGTATTGAGCACCATGATAGAGGATGAGGGGGAGAGATACTATTGGAGATATAGCATCCTTGGTCAGTTATATTATGAATTGCATATGTGTGCCTATCGGAGAGGCAGGGCACTAGGGGTGGGTGTTACACTTTTACTAGTGTGGGCATGCGAGAATATCATTTTGGTATGCCCCATTAGACTTCATGAGACACACCAATCCTACAAAAATTATTCCTATAGGTATATATGACTGATCAAGTATGAGTCGTCATATTTAGTTGGCCACTGGTGTAGGAAATTGGATGAGATGCAATGGTTTGACTGGACTCCCTTTGCAAGATGTGAGGCATGGACAAATTAGATCCGACAAAAATAGGATTACATAGAGGATGGGTGGGGAGATTTCTTCTACCTTAGGTTTGTGCAGACAAACCATTGGATTATTTGGAAGACAACATATATGATTGCTCGGTACATTTCATCCTGGGTAGTGAGACAGTTCAGCCAAGTTTAGGATGCAGTCCCAGATTCATGTCCCCATCCACCAGTGACATGAGAGGTAGGTAGATTGTGGGAGATTAGGGTGGATTTGAGGGGTATGAGAGCATCCTAGTTGGGTATGGTGGTGCTTCCATGGCAATAGGGATAGGATTTAGTTCGTGATGCAAGAGTGACTCCTAGATATGCTTAGTGGTGGGTTGTGCATAGGCCGGTCAGATTGACCATTCCAGGAGTTATACATGTGGATGAGTAGCTGAAATGAGGAGAGGATGGTGCTGGGATGGATGGAGATGACAAAAAATATGATGGGGAGATGGAGGAGGAAATGGAGGAGTAGATGGAGGAGGCCAGAGGAGAGGAGGCCGGAGAGGAAAATCGAGGGTAGCAGTACTGAGATGTCATGGATATGTTCAGATACCTGCAGATAGAGTCCCTTCGGTTATAACCATATAAGTATAGGGACATGGCATTTTCTAGCATAGGTATAGGGATAGGCACATGTACCACCATAGGTGAAGGGATAGGTACTTCATGGGCCACCTCTAAGATGCATTGCATAAGATGTGTATGATACAGTAGTCATAGAGCAAGACATCCTGCAGACGAAGGTTGGGAGATTATAGGGAGTCTTAGCTACAACCCAGGCATCATAGGGCAGCTTATAGATAGAGTTGTCTAGGGTTCAGGGGTGTTAGCAGGAGAGTGAGAACTAGCAGATAGTGGCCAGGGTGATCTCGATACATTACAAGCCCAAGTAAATTTTGGAGATTTTACTTTGATCGAGACTCATACAAGGGTCATAGCAGGGAAACAATGGATAGATAAAATGCAATAGAAGATGGATGCTCTGAGATTAGAGCTATAGGGGGTCATAGTGGAGAGGGATACCTACCAGCATAGGGAAGAGGAGTACAAGGGACAATGAGAGATCACTGTATAGGATATGACTGGACCTAGTGTCATGTAGGTGGTACAAGAGGATTTTGTTTCACGCAGACAAGAGACTCGAGCAATCCCTAAGATGGAGTATTATCATTATATTTACTATGAGGCTGTTCCTGAGTACCAGAGGACTGGAGTATATAGTGAGATATCCTCCATGCACTCTACAAATGGGGGTGCTTTAGAGGCCTCAGTAGGGATGAGACCTACCAAGGACAGAGGGAGAGATGTGACAGGAGGGGTAGGGACATCCGTGCGACCGACATCATGATCCATACTTGTTATTTTTTGCACATATGAAATTATTTGAGTATTTGGATGTACATCATCATTGTGTTGTATATGTATACATGTATATGTGATGGACACCAATGTATTTATAGACTTTGGACACTTTTTTTTTAAGGAGGATATATATACATGATTTTGATGGTCCTATGTGATGTGTTTGTTCTTGATTCCTATATGCATATGATAGTTTTTTATTACTGATGTGTGTGATTATATACTATGTGAGTATTTTGATGTATCTATGATATAAGGATATGCATATGTAATGATTTATTATGGTTATGGATGGATAATGCTTATATGTGATTTATAGATATGATGGATCTATTTATTGGACACATATATATGATGAATGAAAATGGAAATGTATTTGTAATGATTAATGTAGTATGGTGTAAAATGTAACATTCATGGATAATAAATGTAAAATAATGATTAATACTAGGGATAATAAATGGATAATGAACCTAAAATGCATCTAAATGAATATTATTATGTGATTACATTACATTGAATTTGAATTCAATACTTAAACTCATCATCAATATAATAATATAAATAATGCAATTAAATAACCTAAGTGAATGCAACTAATGAGGACTCAAACTAGGAAATTGTTTGTGCGTATCAGCCATAACCCATAGGATCATTCAACTAGCTTTAGGAGGAAGGGAGTAAACATGAATATTTTCAAGAGTAAAAATGCAATATGACCCTAACTAAAATGCATCCTATCCACATGATTTTCCATGGGATTATATTGTGTTTATGTTGGAAAGCACACCCTAGTTTGATTTTGCAAGAGGAGGTATGCACTATGTATTACAAAACACAAGTGACATTGTTCCTTTGCGTGGACTAGACTCTCAAACAAATAAATAGTTTTAGGGACATAAATGTAAGATTTCAGTCATAATGGTACCAATGTAATGACACTCATGGGGAGATTTAGCACACCCAAATCTTGTTTAGGGATTTGGTAGTATGTGTATGAATCCTACCCCCAGTGAGGCATACATAATCATAACTATGTATATAACAAGAAATGCACTAAAAAATATTACAAACATATCATACTGCAAATGACACATATTCGAATAGACACCATTCAATATATACCATAATATTAAAGATCAAGACAATCATGAGGTGGGTGTATTGAAACACAAAGATGAAATCAACAAAAAAGCATCATGACCAAGCAGTCATGTAGTCCAAAGTTCTTGACATGAATAGGATTGTGTGATAGAGGATTGATAAGTTGATGCTAGAAGAATACATCCTGATGGACAAATATTTGATTGATATTGAAACAAAAATACACTGGCAATAGCTTGTGAAATGAATAAAAGCTAAGAAATTCAATATTAAAGCTGATTTGTGAAGATTCTTTTGTGATCACTATGTCTGGGAAAAAGTTCACTATCATGGGGTTAAGCTCAGCATGTGATAATTTTGAAGACACATCTTTATTGTGAAGGTGAAGGCTCGGTATAAAGAGAATTAGGACTAGGTAAGAAACCTGCATAGATATGGGCAGTGTAAGGATTTATTATGGAAAAATGATGGATAATGTGTAGGATGGTCTGAATAGATGATGGATCTGACTACACATGGAACCTGAAATAGGTTTTCACCATGGTACTTAACCATTGCACCACCGAAGTGGTTTTCACAAATGGATGGACTTATTTCTCTTTACTTTTTTGACTTTTTGATTTTTTTTTTTCGTGTATTATCAAGGCGCCTGTTTGCCAGGTTTTCACTAGGATAATAAGTTTTTTTAGGACTTCTTCTGCTCTTTAAAATTTTTCAGGGCAATTTTATATTGTTTTTGGATTTTTGCTATTTTTCTAATTTTTTTGGATTTGTGCTAACTTTTCTTCTGTACAAAAGGAACTGCTGACGGACTATGCATAGAAGCACTTGAGATGTAAAATATTTACAGGATTAGGGATAAGATCTCCATTTGGTGTTGCAAAATGATGGGCCCTAGACCTGAATTTAGCTGTAACCACAAACGGTCCTAGCCAGTTAGGTTCAAACTTTCCTTTCTTTTCATGATTCTAGAGATTCTTCATGTTGTGTTGCAGGACAAGATCACCAACCTCAAATTCACAGGGTTTGATCTTCTTGTTGAATTGTAAGCACAAGAGATTTTGATACACATTGAGATGGGTTAGGGCATTGAGTTTCCTTTCATCAAGGAGTTCAAGCTCTTGTAGGTGAGCGAATTGTTATTCTTTTCCAGACATTAGATTCTTTAGGGAGATTTTGAGGGAAGGGAGATCAATTTCAATGGGAAGGATTACGTTAGTACCATAGACAAGGGAGAATGGAGTGGATCTAGTGGGGGTACAAATAGAAGTAAGATAGGCCCAAAGGGTAGGATTCAACTGAAGGTGCCAGTCATGGCCATCATCATCGATTGTCTTCTTTAGGATTTTCAGAATGGTTTTGATTGTAGCCTCTGCTCGACTGTTACCTTGTGGTAAGTAATTGGAGAAATAGTGTTTGGTAGTGCCAAATTTATTACATAGCTCTATGACATCTCTGTTCTTGCAAGGGATCCCATTATCTATGATAATATCTTGAGGGATGCCATAGCGATAGATAAGATAGTTCAAGATAAACTTTGAAAACTATTCTCTAGTAGTGTAAGAGGAAAGGCTTCAACCCATTTTATAAAGTAATTTTTGGCAGAAAGGATGTATTTGTGGCCATTGGAAGAATTTGAAAATATTTGGCCAACCAAGTCAAGTCCCCATTGGGAAAAAAGCCAAGGTGTGATGGTAGGCTAAAGGGATTGGGAGGGGGTGTGTATCAAATCACCATGTTCCTAACAAGGTACACACTTCTTCACCTAGTGATAGGTGTCCTACTCTATGGTAGGCGAATAGTATCAAGTGTGTAGCAATTTATTGGCCAAAGTGAGCCTAGTAGAATGGGCCCCCCAGTTCCCTTGATGTACCTCCTCTAAGGATGTTTGTTCTTCCTCTAAATTTAGACACCCCAGAAGCGTTCCGTTGAAGTGTTTCTGAAATAGGGTATCACCAAGGATTGTGTAACGTGAGGTTCAATGGATGAAGGTTTTATGCTAATTTGGTTTTAGGGTAAGTGGGGTAGTTCCATCCTTAAGGTAGGAATAAATTTCTTGGTACAAGGGGGAATTAGGATAAGTAATTTCACATACCATATGTTACAAGCTAGGGTTTCTGTTGCACCAAAAGATCCACCTGCTAATTCTTTATACAACCACTAAACTTATATAAGACACAAGAGGTTGTTAAGCCATGTCATGAATCTTCATGAGGGACTTTGGCATACTACCAACAATCACCCTCCTAGCATCACTCACCACGACCTGCGTGATTCAAACCTGTGACCAAGCTCTGATACCACTTATTACAAGCTAGGGTTTCTGTTGCACCAAAATATTGACTTGTTATGCTCAATACAGCCACTAGACTTATAGAAGACACAGGAGGCTATTAAACCATGTCACAAATCCTCACAAGGGATGCTGATGCACTACCAACACCATCTCAGTCTTTAGTTGGTCATAGACAGGGACTATAAGATTCTCAACAAGAAAATCCTAAGGTGATCTATATTTAGGCATGGATATCAAAGACCCATTAGTTTCCATGACGTCGAATGATTTTTTTGTTCATTCTTGGGATTTGATAGAAGAAATTTTTTGTGAAATGTTGTTTCAGATCTTCAACCATGTGATGATAGGGAGTAATTTGTCATCCTTCATTTGATATTCATCCAGGACTTGCTTGATAATTGTAGGGGAATAAATAGAGGGAGATAGATGTGTAAAGGTAAATAACATGTAATGGGATGTATATTGAATGTGATGTGTTGATGGTGTGTGAGGAAGATAAGATTTTTCATTTTAACCTCAAATACACAAAGGAAGGATCCAAATTGATTAACCCCCAAAAAAGGATCAATGCATAAATGAATCAATCGATTGGAAATGAGAACAAAGAGAAAAACCCTAGATCCCCGTTTTATAGAAGAGAGTGTGTAATAGATTTCAGAAGATTAAAAATTTAATTGAAATGAATTGAAGATAAGTACTAACCTCAAAATGCAACAGATTTGAAGAATTTTGTTTTCAGGTGTCTATACTGAGTTTCTAGAAATTCTTTAACTAGATCTGGAACAGAAACACAGAGACGAAGAAAACCCATAAATCATTTCCCGATCTAGCTCAGCTCTAATTTTGACCCAAAAATGAATGTCACCTTTGACCCAAAAGTTCCAATTTTGACCTACATAGTTTGACATAAAATCTATTTTCGGATCCCAAAATTTTGCCGAAAAGGGTATCCGGATTTGCACTCCAATTCACTGTTCTGAACCTGTCCCAACAAGAAAAATGGTTTGTTTGTTGGGGGGGGGGAGAGGTTTTCCTTAGTCAAACCCCAATTTAGGAATTAACCTTGAAATCAATAATTTAAATAGAGAATGCTAGCAAGTAGTAGAATTAAATCTAACAATGAAGCTAGGATATTCAATAGATATGCAATTGTATTTTGAATGTAAACAAGTATGTAAATATGAAAGCTTAGACTCACTATTAGAAACCATAGACCTCCATGATTGTATACTTTGAACCCACCTTGAAAGATGAATGAATGAATCTTGAGGATGCACAAAGGATCTTGAAGGAAGATCACACCACCATGATGGATAGATTTAGGGTTTGAATGATAAAGCTTGAATGCTTGAACCAGATCCCTTCAAAGGATTGAATGCTTGAATCCTTGATCTTCAATGGAGAACTTGAATTCTTGAGAGGAAGAATTAAAAACCTTGATTGAATCTTTAAAGCTTGAGAACATGTATACTTCTTTCTTAGTTGATAGTTGTTTGCTTGTGATTATGCTTGATATCACTTAGCTTAGAGAAAATGAGAGGAGAAAGCTTCCTTATATACCAATCTAGGGCACAATCTTCTAGAGAGGCCTACATAGGAGAATTAATTTCCAATTATACCTATACCCCTAGAAGAGGACCTATATTAAATATAATTTCAAGGATCATTACTTTGGAGCCCGAAACAACCGACCCAAAAGCAGGAAATGAACTTTTTAATGACCCCTACAGCTGACAAACTTTCCAATTGAAAAGGGGGACTAGGTCAAAATCAAGGTTGACCTTGACCTAGGTCAAGGTCGAGGTCAACCTTGACCCAGGGAGTCAGAACCCCTAGAAAATGTGCTAGGTGGGATAAATGATGTTTGGAGAGGTCCAATCAGGGTCCTAAACAGGCACAGAAGAAGGAGAGCATGCAGAAATGAGAGGAAAATATGATGATGGTCAAAAATATCCCCTAAGGAGGGCTAAACATTCTTAACATGGAATTTCTTCCATTTTAAAATGATACAATAACTAACCGAGAGTCACCAAGAACTAGTAAACTGGAGATTTTCCATTGGATGACTTGGCAAAGTCCTATCACCAAGGACTCATATTTTGCAATATTTTTTTTGCACATAAATTATAGTTTATAATATTTATGGATGAGGTCCCCCTGAGGTGTGACAAAAAAAATACCAATCCCTAAGCCTTTTTTTGTAAACAATCCATCAAAATAAAGCTTCCATTGGATACTCGGGGTAAGAGTGAGAACATATTCATCTGGAAAATCTGTAATGATCGAATGATCCCCTTTAACAAGTGCTACAACTAACTGATCTGAAATCACTTGTCCCTTAATAGGTTTCTGATCCACATAAACAATGTCAAATTCACTCAGAATCATGACCCATTTAGCAGTGTGTCCAGTAAGAGTAGCTTTAGACAAGATATGTTTGAGTGGATTGATCTTTGCAACAAGTTGTGCTAGGTGGGATAAATGATGTTTGGAGAGGTCCAATCAGGGTCCTAAACAGGCACAAAAGAAGGAGAGGGTGCAAAAACAAGAGGAAAATATGATGATGGTCAAAAACAACCCCTAAGGAGGGCTAAACATTCTTAACATGGAATTGCTTCTATTTTAAGATGATACAATAACTAACCGAGAGTCACCAAGAACTAGTAAACTGGAGATTTTCCATTGGATGACTTGGCGAAGTCCTATCACCAAGGACTCATATTTTGAAATATTTTTTTTGCACATAAATTATAGTTTATAATATTTAGGGATGAGGTCCCCCTGAGGTGTGACAAAAAAAATACCAATCCCTGAGCCTTTTTGTGTAAACAATCCATCAAAATAAAGCTTCCATTGGATACTCATGGTAAGAGTGAGAACAGATTCATCTAGAAAATCTGTAATGATCGAATGATCCCCTTTAACAAGTGCTACAACTAACTGATCTGAAATAACTTGTCCCTTAATAGGTTTCTGATCCACATAAACAATGTCAAATTCACTCAGAATCATGACCCATTTAGCAATGCGTCTAGTAAGAGTAGCTTTAGACAAGATATATTTGAGTGGATTGATCTTTGCAACAAGTTGTATCTTGTAATTAAGAATGTAGTGGTGCAACATTTGTGTACAAAAGAAAATGGGAAAACAATATTTTTCAATAGGTGATTAATTCAATTTATAACCCACTAGTGTTCTACTGAGATAATAGATTTCTTGCTCTTTTCCATTTTCATCTAACTGTGCTAAAAGAGCACCTAGTGAAACTTCACTAGTTGATATGTACAAAATTGGAGGTTGGCCTAAGATAGGCGACACCAAAATTGGATGATTAGCTAGACATGCTTTCAATCATTCAAATTTTGTTTGACATAGGCAATCCCATTGGAACTTGATATTTTTGCGTAATAGGTGAGAAAAGGGATGCACTTTATTAGCCAAATGTGACATGAATCTATTGATACACTGAAGTTTTCCTTATATACTACGTAGCTATTTAAATGTCTTGGGAGGAAAAATTTCTAAAATGGCCTTGACTTTCTTTGGATCAACTTCTATGCCTCTGTAAGACACAATATAGCCTAACAATTTGCTATATTGAACTCCAAAGACACATTTCTTGGGATTGAGCTAAAGCTTGTACTTCTCCAATATTTCAAAGATTGTTGTGAGGATGGAAATATGTGAGTCTCATGTCTTTGATTTTCCCAAAATTTCATCCACATAATATTCCATAATAATATGCAGGAGGTCATGAAAGATCGTGGTCATTTCTCATTGATAGGTTGCACCTACATTTTTATGACCAAAGAGCATGACCTGGTAATAGAACATACCCAAGAGAGTCATGAACACAGTATTGTATTGATCTTATGGTGCTATTCTGATTTGATTATACCCAAAGAACCCATCCATGAGGGAAAACATCTCATGTCCAACAGTCAAATCCACTATAATATCAATATTTGGTAGTGGAAAATTATCCTTAGGACATGATAAGTTCAGGTCTCTAAATTTTGTACAAATGCGAATGACCCTAGTAGGATTACTTACTAGCACAATGTTATAGAACCATTCTAGATAATTAATCAATCAAATGATCTCGACATCAAGTATTTTTTGAAGCTTAGCTTTGACTAACAAAGCAACTTGTGGATGCATCTTGCGTAATTTCTTCTTTACAGGCTCTACTTTTGGATCAATTGTAAGATGATGTACAACTAAATTTGTATCCAAGCCATGCATATCTTTGTAAGTCCAGGTAAAGCTAATTTTTTTCTTCTTGAGGAATTTAGTCATATATCTTATTTCTTGATCATTGAGGGAGGCTGCAATATATGTGACTTTTGGATCTTCTTCTGTACCAAGGTTGATTATTATTGTGTCTTCTATCAAGATGGAGGATTTTTCTGGTTGTAAAGATATAAATGGTAGGTCAAATTCTCCCTTCTCTAGCACCTCAAAGAGGTTTTCACTAGAGGAAATGTCCTTTGTTTTGTCTTTTTCTTCATCCAAAGGCTCTGAGAGGTTTTCACCAGGGGATGTTTTATTATCTTTTTCTTTTTCATTTTGCGACTAAGAGTGTTGACTTGGTTATCGAAGTAGGATTTCTATTTAATGCTCATATTCTTAGAGATTATTAAGTCCAAAGAGTGATAATATTACCTCATCCAAATTGCATATGTCCAAGGATGCTAGCAAATCTTGCTGATCCCAATTGATTAGTTCAAGTTTTTAAGGGGAAGGCTAGGGGATGAAAGGTTGACTTTTGTGATGGTAAGGACACAGGCATAGTCATCAAGGTCATCTTTAATCCTTTCCCAAGTGGATAAAATTTTTCTATAATAAGGGTCCTTCTTCCTATTTCCTTTGCTCTTAGATCAGTGGCATGATATACCATGATTTCAACAATGGGAGTGAATTTTACATACTTGTCTTTAGGGAAGCTTATTGGTTCTCTTCTTCTTCCCTATAAAGCCAATCTAGGAGATTAGATTCCATATGTTCATCTAATAGAGATCCCTAATGTTCAAAGGTAGTCTTTTTGCATTTCATGATGTCCTTTTCTCCTAATGGGACTAATTGTGAAGGTTTTCCATAAGACTTTGGGGACAAGGGGAGTTGCCAAATGCACATAACACTTTAAAACTCATACTCTCCCATACCTTGATCTGTGAACATGATTTTATTTTTGGACAGGATTATTTTCTTTGAAAAATTTATCCTTTCCTTTGGACTGATCTGAGGCCATATCTGATGTCTCCTTAGTGCTTTTTGAGGTGGGATTCTCCTTTTTGATAGATCGACCAAATTCATTCAAAGGAAATAATTTGAGTGTTTACCCTCCAATCTTTTGCAATATTGAAAGGGTTAAGGATCTCAAGGAATATTTATTTCTCTTCCATGAGTGGGAATTTTAGACATTGATGATATGTAGAGGGTAAAAATTTTATAGTGTGTATCCATGGTTGTCCCAACAAGATGTTATATGGTAGATAAAGATCAAGAATATGACAAACTGCTTCAATTAGAGTTGGGACCAATTGTAGAGGGAGTGTTATCAAACCTTTTCTCTCCATTTCTCTATCATCATAGGACTTTATTGTGTTTCTTTCATTTACATCAAGGAGGTTTTCAGAAAGAACAATGTTTTGGATCATTTTTAGTGTACATAAATTGAGACCAGATCCACCATCTATAAGGACTCATTTGATTTTATTGGAGTGGATTTTTGGCTTCAATATGGAGTGATATATTATGATGGAGGTTTTGGCCATGAAAATATTTATCAGTAAATATTAAATTCTCTTGTGCAACTAAATTTATGATCATATCTTAAAATTGGAGACCGTTAATGTTTTCAAGAACACATAACTCATTAAGGGTGTTTTCAAGGAATTATTTGTGGATGAGACATGTGTGAAGAAGCTCAAGGATAGATATCTATCCAGGTGTATTTCCTAACTGGGCCAACAAATCATAGCGTGAAGTAGGGCGAGTAGTTATGGATGGTGCAGCTAGTGGATTTGTAGATGTTGATGGATTATTAGCAGCTTGAACAATGACTCTTGGTCTTTGGGTGGTAGCATTAAAATTTTTTCCTTTGAGTGTTAGAGTGTTCACATGATTTTCATATTCTTCAATACATCCAAAAAGGGCATCAAAACTAAAGATATCATTCTCTTCTAAAATTCCACATGTTGGATCATTACCTATGATTGTGTTGGTAGAATAATCATATGGAATGACATTGGATGCATTGTTGTGATTGTGTTTTGGAAAAGACTCGTTATAAACTTTTAGTTTTGTGTTTGATGATGACAGATTTTTTCCTTCAACCTCAATTTTTCCACTGTCTATAAGGTCTTGGACAAAGTGTCTCCATTTCATGCATTTATTGGTATTGCGCCCCTTAACGCGATGTTAATCACAGTATTCATTATCTTTATACCAAGCGGGTTTGGGTTGATTTTCATCAAATGACCGAGTATTTGGATATACCATCATCCCTTGTTCCACTAATTGTCAAAATACTACATCAAGTGACTCTGCAAGGGAGGTGAATTGTCGGCGTTGCCTGGTATTGTTGTTATTGTTGTTGTTTTTACGGTTTTTATTGTTGTGAGGAAATAAATAAGACTGATTGCGAGGTTGTTGTTATGATGAATTATTCTAATTATTTTTGTTGTTGTTATGATTACTGTATTTATTATGATTTATCTGATTAGATGCTTGGACATTTTGGATGTGTTTGGTATTTGTCACTCTGTCATTAAAAACCCCTTTATTCTTACTCCAAAATTTTGGTTTGTCATTGTTAGAGGAAGGGGTATAATTTTTAATGGCACCTTTTTGCAAAAGTCCATCTTCAATGTTTTTACCATTTCTTAACAAGTG
>MU224881.1:2568485-2582704 GCA_018584345.1 Thuja plicata | reverse complement strand
AATAGCTCTTACACCACCATTAATGAGTCTCTCAACTCATTAATGAGCCTTGTCCCCCCCCCCCTCTCTCTCTCTCTCTCATTCTTCTATAAATAGTAGGCATTTTGGAGCACAAATGGGCCTTCATCCCATATTGTAAATGCATTGTTATGCTGTTGGAATAAACTTAGACTCATACTTCATTTCATAGTTTATGCTCATACATTGTTATTATCTCCATTTCTAGATTAATATGCATTGCACTTTGAATAATAGCTTGTTTTAAACTAAATATTTTAGGCTAGGTTGTTTATGTCACTGGTATTTAGCATAATTTCAGGGCTTTTATGTTACATGCTACACTCATCCTAGTTAGAAAGCAATAAGTCAAAGTTATGGTTTATATGCTCATTAACCCTTGTTTTTCACTAACAGAATGACTTATTGAAGTGTTGTGTTGTAGATAATAGGTGCACAAATATACACACACATTTCTGGTGCCCATTGTGGGGCACAATTTCCAACTTGGCCTCAATTTTTAATACTTTTTCACTAATTTGCATGCCTAAAATTCTGTTACAGGCTCATTTTTTATCATTCTGGATCACATATAGGATACTCCATCGCACTGCGGTAAACGAGGCTCACATCCAGGATTTCCTGGATCATTTTCAGTTTAGTATCGCATGTGGGGAGCATACTATCACATCTGGTAAGAAAAATTGTATACTGTATACTGCATCACATTCAGTAAAATTTTAGGCTCGCATCTGGTTAGAAAGTTTGTGCATTTCGTTTGCCTAACTCTAACATTTTGACAAGTTGTGTTTTTGGTATCTTACAGCCTAACAAGTGTTTACAAGTTATTCTTGAAGGTTTTTGTGGGAGTTAACACAAACATATACTAACTTGGTTTTTCAGGTTATCCAACTCCCCATCTTGACTTCTATTTTACATGCTTTCCAAATTAAGATACATATTCCAATCTATCACTAAAATGACTAGAGTATTATGCTCTTTTCCTTTCAAGGAAAATTAGAAACTCATACATTAGTTTATCAATTGAACGGAATTTGGAGTTAACTAAACAAGAAAACACATCATCTAATTCTTTTTGGATCAAGTAAATGAACAACTCAAATCACTAAATCTTGTGGTTTAATGAATGACTACATCATATAATTTCTTTTGGGATCAAAAATTGGACAATCAAAGCACTAAATATGTGGGATCAAAGAACAATTTCAATCGTTTAATTCAATTTGGCTCAGTAATTGGACAAGCAACTCACTAAATCTTGTGGCTAATTGAACAAGGCAAAATTTCATTTTCAAGCAATTCTATTTTTCTTAAATAGGAACAAACTAAATCAAGCTCGACATAGCTTGAAGGAATGAACTTTACTTTATGTGTTTTGGGAGAAAATAGTTTAGATTAGGAGAGTATGCTCTTCTTCAGAAGAAGAATTAGAAATCCAGACATCCAAAGCTTGCCAATCCTTGGTACTCTTATTTAAACAGTAGAGGGCTTGCCAGTTGAGGAAAAAATCTCCTGGGAATGACCCAAGTGAGGACAATTTTTACGCCAACCCTTCCAACTCACTATAAATAATTGCTTCCTCGTAGGCTAAAGCCTCAGAAGATGGAGCTGGTTTTATTCTTGGAATTTTGACATCATTCCTTGAACATGCTTGGGTGTATGTAAAGTGGAGCCACTTGAATCTTACTTGCAATACTACATACATTCAGGTACTCATAGGGCTATACGCCTGAATTTTTCCTTGTACAATTCTATGGGGGACAGTTTCGAACAGATTGCCCAATAATCTACAACAACTTCAACTGAAAGAATTCTTGATTCATCCCTGAAAGGGTGATAATCTTTGTGCAAGGAAAAAAGTAATTTCCCCAAGACACTCATCATATTGTGCCCTCACTTGTGTTTGGAGTCGGCTAATACAACATCATGACTAGAGCCATTGTGTGCTTGGTGATGGCTATATTATGATTAGCTTTTGAGTGTGTACCTGAGTCAACGAGCAAATATTTTCATCCTCCACCTAGAGAATAGGAAAAGATGAGTAATTGTTTCACCCTCCTAACAATGCAAATCTGTTTGATGTGTTCAAAAGATCATTAAAAATATAAGCTCCTCAAAAAAATCAACAAGTTTCAAACCCTAGAGTACAAGTGTTTTTACACATTACGACACCTCCTAATGCAATATGGAAACAAGCAACTTCACGCACTTTGAAAATGAACTTTTTAGAACTGACCAAAATTGACAAAAACATCATAAGATCGCATCCTGGATTTCCCAAGTTGCATTTGGTATTCTAGCTCGCATTTGGTCAGCACATAGTCACATCCATATTCTAGGCTCGCATTTGGTATCATCTGAGGCTTGCATCTGGGGGCTCTCATTCAGGACAGAGGGTACTTGTAGACATTTTTCCTAGAAATTCTAAGTGGATTAGGATACCCTTTTAGCTCTTTAGCTAGTTCCTGTTGTCTCTTCTGGTCTCCCTATTGAAATTCTAAAGCTCTTTTGAAACATCTACCTTGCATGCTTAGTCAGCCTTTCATGATCAGTTCAATATGTGTGGTCTACCCACTTTCTACCAACAACTTGGTTCCTAGCTCACTATCAAGGCATTCTAACCCTCTGACACTGGAATCATTTACATCCACCAACAACAAACAATTATTTTTACCTAGACACACCCATTTGAAAAACTTGAAATTCTCACTTGCACTATTGGGAAATGTTGACAAAAGTTGAGGAACAACTTCATGGTTAAAACAAGATGCAACAAGTACATGTCTAAAGGATTGAAAGTGACTCCTAAAACACCACACTTTCAAGGAGAAACTTCTCATAGTTCCCTTATCAATCTAGATTCCCCTCAAATTGATAGCGACACTCGCAGATGGAGTGAGGCCTTTGAGGATTTTAATGATGGTAAACACCAAAAACCCAAAGACATAGATGAGGAAGAAGAACCCAAGTTTAAACGTGATCCATTTGGATCAGACAGTGAAGGGGAGATCCCTAAAGATGAGTATGAAAAACTAAAACAAAGTAAAAGATTCTATAAGATATTGGAATGGATAATTGATGATGATAAAGAAAATTACTTCCTCCATCTAGCATCCACGGTGTCAAATTACCGAAGGACTATGACATGGAAAAAATCAAGGAAAAGGAGGCACCAAATCTGATATCTATCCTCACCAAACAACTCAATTTGATGCAAATGGAACTCACCAATCTCAAACAGGAGAAGGAGAAACCTAAAACAAAATACTCTTAGGACACCATTTGTCCATTTACTTTTGACAAGAGTATCACTATGGTCCCTTTTCCTCCCAACGTGGCAAGACCAAATTATGACAAGTACATGGGAGAAACTGACCCACACGACCATGTGAGGGAATTCTGTTCTCTAAGAATAGAATACATGCACAAACCTACATACCTCATGCGACTATTTCCAAGAAGTCTAGGAGGTAATGCCATTGAGTGGTTTTCAAAACTAAACCCTAAGGTCAAGACATTCGAGGAGTTAATCCAACGGTTCATCCAACATTACTGCTACAACATCCAACATGACGTAACTATGATGGACCTATGTAATACCAAACAAAGAACTGGTGAATCATTTATGCACTTCCTACAAAGATGGAGGAAGATTTTTGCATGATATTCAAGGGCCATTCCCAAAATGGAGAAGATGGAGATATTTGTTAATAATTTAGTACCCAAATTGAACTATGCAGTGCAAATGCAAGAATCTCTAAGCTTTGATAGAATGATTAAAAATGCCCTCTGTATTGAGGAAGTCATGGTCAAAAGGGGAGAGATCACCCTTCAAAACAAAAACAAGACCAACAACTCCAACTCCAAACCTAAATGGTAAAAAAAAAAAAAAAATGTTGTTAATGACAGAGTGGTTGACGCCTCTAACATTAATCCTAAGCCCGAGGTATTCAATCTAACTAATGGCATGCAAGCAAGAAAGGATGCTAAAGTAACAACTCCCGTACCCAAAGAAAACAATGATAATAGCAAGGGTCGAAAATGGACATCGAAACCCCAAAGAACATTCACTTCTTTGGGAGAGCCTCTTGAGACAGTTCTAAAAACACTATTGGATAACAAAGTTCTTACAATCCTAGATTCCAAACCGTGGGAACCAATGGTCAAACCCAAGTGGTGGGATGATAACTCTTACTGTGTCTTTTACAAAAACAAGGGACACAAGATGAATAATTTCCTCAAGCTTAAACATGTCATCCAAGACCTCATTGAAGGAGGTAAGATCAAAGTAGATGGACACACTACTAATGAGGATCATACAATATTCAACAAACACTTTCCTAATTATGATCAAGAAGAAACATCTAAAGGGAAGAGTAGCGAGGTAAACTACACCTATTCCAAAAATGACAATGTAATCAATATGCTCGACATTAAGATTGAGTCAATCAATGTGGTCAAAATCAAAGGTGTCTCATTTCACTTGAATGCTGTAACATGGAGCCAAGCATGGGTTACAATCAAAGGACCTCCAAAACTGACATCAACAACCAAGGTTCCTATTATAGCTGTTCCTAAACAAGAAACAAGACACATGGTTACTATTCCTAGATAAAAATATGATCTAGTAGACCAATTGCAACAAACCTCTGCCAAAATTTCCATTTTTGAGTTTCTTAAGATATCCACAGTGCATAGGGAAATCCTAGAACAAGCTCTAGACGCTGCTAATGTTCCAAAAGATATCGATATAGACAAGTTTCAAGCAATGGTCAATCACATCTCAGCACCACACTACCTCTCCTTTTCTGAAGATGAAGATAAGTCATTGACACATCCACATAATCAACCCCTCCATATTGAATTCCTTATTCATAAATCCCATGTTAGACGCGTGTTGATAGATGAAGGCGTAGGATTGAATATCTGTACACTGGATCTAATCAAGAGACTAGGTCTCTCAGAACAAACAATTGACTCTAGAAGCAAGATAACCATCAAAGATTATGATGAGGAAGAAAGATCCTCTAGAGGTCTTATTTTTCTACCTATCAGAGTCAGACCAATTGAGAGGAACATCATATGTCAAGTTCTAGATCTACCACTGGCCTACAATATCCTACTAGGGAGACCATGGATTTACGAGATGCAAGCTATACCATCCACTTACCATCAATCCATAAAATTCCCACATAATGGGGTGGAAGTGACGATTCCTGCAGATGCTAACTACACCTACAACAATATCAAAGCAGGTAGCATGATCCCACACAACAAAGAGGCTATGGATTCCATGGCTCCTAAAACTACCAAGGACATGGTTATGAAGAGTTTTAGCAAAACCTTGAAACTTGAAGAAATAGGAATGGGAGAGTACAAGCTGGACCTGACTCCCTCATTGACAGAACTTCTGGTGTCACCAAGATCCTATGGAAAACCTTCATCAACATTCACACCTATAGCATCCAAGGAGCCAAAAGTACACAAAGCAACTGGAATGATAAAGGCATCCACATCTTCTTCAGATAACATAGAAGAACAGGTAGTCTTAGACTAGCTTTACAAAGGAGAACCGATGGAATCTAAGGTCAAACATGTGAAGATATCCCTAGAACATTATGGAAAGGGATATGATTTCCTCACACAAATGGGTTACAAAGGAAAGGGACCTCTAAATGACACAAGATAAGGACTTATTGAACCTATACCCATGGAGTTCCAGAATACTAGAGATAAAACAAGACTTGGTTTTAATACTAAAACTGATAAACCCGCTTCAAAAGAGAGTCTGCACTCAGATAAAGGGAGTGATGAAATAGATGAACTAGAGTAGTGGTCCTATGAAAGATTGTTACATGTTAGTGCACAGGACCCAAACTACCAAGGAGAATGCTATGTATCTAGCTTTGAGGTACCACAAGATCTTCACACCCCTTTTCTAGCACAACCTCCCATTCAAGAGGTAGGAGACACCATAGAAACAATTACTCAAAAGACACCTCGGCCACAAAATCTACATCCTAACTGGGGTCAATTGGTCACAATTTCACATATCCTTGATCTAACCCACTTTGATCTACAAGAAACTAACTGGGTACATTAGATAACCATTGTTGAATACTTAAATAGATCTGATGATGATGTAACAGACTCTCATGACAATGAATGGGATCGGCTATCTTTCACCTTTGAAGATATTGGAATAGATACAATTCACATGTTTGTGGCTCCCTTAGCTCCTAGTAAACAATATAACACTCCTCTCAATGATACTAATCCTCCTAAAGTAGAAGAAGAGTTCCTTCCCCTGATCATTGATGAAGATACTGGTGAATACATAAGTCTAGAAGAATTTCATAGGTTAAAATCAAGAAGCCTCCTTTTACGGAGAGATGATGATGAGATTTCTAATGACGAGTCACTAGAGTTTGATCCACATATGACTAACAATGAACCTTTTAATGATGATCTCACTCTTATTGATCTAAATATCTATGAAATTAACTTAACTTATCATGTGATGTCAGTTAATGGTCTTGATGCTAACACGATGCTATCCTTCCCAGAGACTGACTCCCTCACATTGGTACTTCCTGACCTAATTGATTGGACTGAAACAAATCCTACTCCTATCCTCAACTTTTTTGATGACCACAAAATATCTTGTTATCTCAATGCTTGTGAACCTTACCCTTCTTCCACCAATGCAAGGAGCGAGAACATGTCACAGGAGGATATCAAGTTTCTTAGTCAAAAAATGAAAAATAAAAAGAAAAAGTGGACTAATGGTGAAAACCACTCTGTGGCAGTATCAAATTCCAAAATAGTAAAGAAAAAAGATGTATCCAATGGTGAGAACCTCTCCAAGGTGAAAAAGGATGAGATTCTTGATATCCTCCCCGCACACTTTCAGGAAAGATCTTCAGTAGTGATTGAACCAACACAACAAGTAAATTTGGGCACTGTTGACAATCCTCAAATAGTACACCTTGCACAATCCTTATCAGAAGAGGAGGAGACACAGTTCACAGAGTTCCTAAAGGAGAAGAAGATTAACTTTGCATGGTCTTATACAGATATACCAGGACTAGATCCTAATCTAATCATGCACCACTTATCTATAGCTCACGGATCAAGCCCGTAAAGAAAAAAATTAGAAAGATGCATCCTCATGTTGCATTATTGGTAAAAGTAGAGATAGAAAAGTTGTTAAAAGTAGGATTTATTAGAGTCAATGCATATGCAAGATGGATCTCCAATGTGGTCCCCATATCTAAAACTGATAAATCTATCAGGATTTGTACTGACTTCAGAGACTTGAACAAGGCATGTCTGAAAGATGACTTCCCTCTACCTAACATAGACATGATCATAGATCTTACAGAAGGCTACCAGATGTATTCATTAATGGATGGATTCTCAGGCTATAATCAAATCAAAATTGCCCTTGAAGATCAAGAGAAAACTACATTCACATGTGCATGGGGCACCTTTTGCTAGAACGTCATGCCATTCAGGCTAAATAATGCCGGGGAAACATACCAAAGAGCCATGAAAAAAATATTCCATGACATGATGCACAAGAACATGGAGGACTACGTAGATGACACATTAGCTAAATCCAAAGAAAGAGGTACTCACATTGCTGACCTATGAAAGATATTAGATCAAATGGAGCAGTTTCAACTCAGGCTCAACCCAAAGAAATGTGCCTTTGGGGTTCAATCAGGGAAGCTCCTAGGATTCATTATTTCAGCAAAAGGAATTGAGGTAGACCCAGATAAAGTTAAGGCTATAATAGAGATGGATCGTCCATGCAACATCAGTCAAATGAGGACACTACAAGGAAGACTACAGTCAATCAAGACATTCATGTCCCAAATTGTAGATAGGGCCCAACCCTTTACTAAGCTACCACATAAAGGGGTTACCTTCAAATGGGATGAACACTGTGAAGTGAACTTCAAATAATTGAAAGGATACCTAGCTGCTCCACCTGTTCTTATGGCACCTATTCATGGAAAGCCCCTGCTCCTATGCATTTTAGCTATAGCTAAATCCCTAGGAGTATTACTGGCACAAGAGGATGAAACCAAGAAAGAAAGATTTATCTACTACATTAGTAGAACATTGGTCACCTATGAGCTCAATTATAGCATTATTGAAAAAGCATGCGTAGCATTAATCTTCGCATCACAAAAATTAAGGCACTACATGCTCTCTCATACAGTAAAGCTCATTGCTAAGATTGATCCTCTCAAATATCTTTTGAGTAGGACAACATTAACAGGATGTTTGGCAAAATGGGTCCTAATTCTAAGTGAGTTTGACATTGAATATGTAGAGTGGAGAGCTATCAAAGGATGGGTCCTTACAAATCAATTGGCTGATTCACCACTCTAGGATGATGAACCTTTACTCATTGAATTCCCTGATGAAACAATCATGCATCTTACTGAATATCCATGGAAGATGTACTTTGACGGTTCATTCACTCAAAAAGAATTTGGAGCAGGGGTCCTCTTTATAACTCCTCAAGGATACAAGATTCCCAAATCCTACAAATTGATGTTTCCATGTACCAATAATATTTCACAATATGAAGCATTGGTAAATGGCCTTAAGCTAGCTATGGAGTGGAAGATCATAGAGTTACACGTATATAGTGACTCCCAACTAATTTTCAATCAAGTCAATGGGGAATATCAAACGAAAGATGAAAATTTGATGCCCTAGAAGCAACTAGTTGATGACCTGAAGAAATACTTTGTCTTCGTCACCTTCTAGCAGATACCAAGATCAGAGGACAAAGCTGCTGACACTATGGCTACCTTGGTGTCCATGTTACAACTAGAAGAACATCAATTTTTCTATGACTTATTTGTGGAAGAGCTATCCTATCCTTCCTTTGATACCCCTGAGTACCAGGTAATATGTTCTTTGAATGCCCCAGATCTATCTCGGTATGCCAATACCATTGCTTACCTTTCCAACCAAACTATCCCTAATAATTTATCCTGAAATGAGAAAAGATCCCTGATTAGGATAGCATCATGTTACATCCTCATAACTAACAACCTATATCGATGCGGTCTTGACTGTACACTTCTTCAGTGTTTAGAAATTGAAGAGTATGATCTAGCATTAAAATAAGTCCATGAAGGTGTATGTGAATCACACTCGAATGACTTTTCATTAGCGAAGAAACTGCTCAGAGTAGGATATTACTGGCCTACCATGGAGAAAGATGTTATTCAATTTTTGAAAACATGTCTTAAATGCTAGACACATGGAAATCTTATCCATGCTCCTACCAGAGAACTTATACCTTTCATAACACATTGGCCATTTCAACAATGGGCCTTTGACTTGGTTGGAAAAATATATCCCAACTCTTCAAATGGACACAAGTTCATCATTACGACCACAGAGTATTTCACAAAGTGGGTTGAAGCCATGCCACTAATCAAAGCCACTGGAAAATAGGTGGCTATGTTCATTCTGAACTACATTATTTGTAGATATGGGATACCCTCTTCAATTGTAATAGACAATGGGGGCCAATGTAAAAATCAAGACATTGATGACCTTTGTGAACAGTTCCATATCACTCAACATTGCTCCTCAATCTATTATCCTTAAGGTAATAGATAGGTTGAGGCATCCAACAAGAATATTCTCAAGATCCTACACCAAACTGTAAATAAATCGGGCAGAGACTGGCATCTACAACTGAATCTGGGACTATGGGCCTACTGAACAAGCATCTGAACACCAACTGGAGCCATGCCATTTTCTCTAGTCTATGGTGCTGAAGTAGTACTACCCATTGAGGTTAAAATCCCATCTTTGCAGATATCTTTACAAGGACTGGTTACTGATGAGTAGTACCACATTGATAGGGTGAATTCTCTTGACCTACTAGATGAGCGCAGACAACAAGCGTTCAATCACCTCAAAGTGTATCAAGCACATATGTCCAAAGACTACAACAAAAAGGTAAAGACATGCAAGATTGAAGTGGGAGATCTCATCCTCAAAGAGAATCCTAAGAACCAGCCTAACAGAGAGCATAAAGGAAAATTTGAACCTAACTGGCTGGGACCATATGTTATCACTGCTACTTTTGGGATTGGAGCTTATCAATTAGCTACACCTAAGGGAGATATTCTTCTAGATCCTATCAATACTCTACATTTGAAGTGGTTCTACGCTTGATGTTTGGCTAGCAGAGCCTATACAACAAAAAATTTCTTGCAAAATACCAAAAACATTCAGAAAATTGATCCTGAAGAAATCCAAAAACAGTGGAAAAGGTCCTACAAAAAGGGTATCCTTGGTGAAAACCTAGCAAATAGGCGCCTTGATACTACAAAAACATTCAAAAAAGAAAAAATAGAAAAAAAATTTGAAAAGAGAAAAGTGCCTTGATGAGCACCTAGTAAAATAGGCATCTTGGTAGCAAAAAGAAAGAAAAGATCTTGCCAAGTGGTGAAAACCTAGAAATCAGGTGTCACTTGTATTCTGCACTCCATCTATCACTACACTACTGATACTAGACCTTCATAATTTTGCCTATGCTCAAACACTGACTTCATTTTTCCTAAATGGCTATCTTATCCTCGCTTGGGATTTGTCTACATTTATGTCTTAGGAATAAGTCATTCTGCACTAGGGGCATCTTTTCTAGTATACTAGGTTGTGGTTGCTAGGTTTATCTAGGATGGTTTGCCTCACGGACCCAATATTTATTGATACATGTAAAACAATGTCACTTTTCACAACAAGGGTGTCTTTTCAAACACCCCATATCCAGACATGGCATTTACATTAAACAGAGTTCCTACAAGGCTATATTGGATCACAAACAAGAATAGATTATCCTATCAATGCACAGACATGGAACACCATATTGTTTATATTCCAATTTTTTTATTGATGAATATTTACTATGTTTGACATATGAATGAACAAGTACTAATTAAACACACAATTTGGTATTGGGTTGATTATGATTCTTTCATGTTCTGATGATGTTTTCAACTAGGGGCATCTAAGTAATTATAAATTTTATTTGATTGATTCACCATTGATGATTTGTTATGTCTTCTTAGTTACTCAATGACGTCTGCGCAAAGACAAATAGTCACAAGGATAGGGGGCATAATATTTTCTTTGTTTTCTATGTATGGTGATTTTTCTAAATGATCCTATAAATTTCACCTAACTTGGATGTTTATGGAAAGAGCTGCCACTATGGGTGGATAGCCGCATATATCTCGATCTTCATTATGTGTAAACTATGGTGAGTTTGAAACAATTTTCCTTGTTTGTTTTCTGATCCAGATTCTTACTAAGGTATACAAATCATAATGTACCCAAGGATATGAATTTTCAAGTTCATTATGGGTCCAATATCTTTCCTTAATCAGAATCTAGTATATTAAAAGGAAGGTGACTATTTTGTTATCCTGGATTCTATGCCTTGATGCCTAAGTCTATTTTTGACATTTCAATAAAACATAGTATTCATACTTTCATAATATCAGTGGGTATTAGTGATTATTGTACTATCAGGTGGTTTCCATTACAAGATGTACCCAATGATGAGAAAGAGCTATATATTCGCATACCAGTGACAAAGTCCTAAGAGTCCACATATAGTTGCATTTAGAGATTGCATGATACATTTATAAAAATAGTAAAACGCATAAAGACTTTTTGTGCTAAAAAATGCTTTCTATCTTCTTCTAAAAACACCAAGTTAATTACATCATCCATATTACTGATATATCTATCGTTGCACATCCATAGCATACATTTTGCATTCATGAAAAGAAGAAACAAGAAAATACAAAAATCAAGCATCCATGTATTGCATTTTTACTTTTTCATCCTACATGTATCCATACATCTATATTGCATAAGTGAAAATCAAAAGAAACATACATTTGCATTTTCACATGAGTATCATTTAAAACATATTTATATCAATAATCAAATCAAACATGATGTCTATCATCTAACTCATCAAAGAGACCAAGATATCATCACATGTGCAAAATACATCTACCACTTCTATCAAAATAAAAAGAGCTCATAAAACAAATCAGAATCAGGAAGCTGCATCAGATATATCTATTAAAACATGGTACAGATCAAAATATGGAACAGTATGCATAAAGAGTATCAGAGTATCAATGAGGCCGAATAAATCAGATATACATGTATAAATGTCATATACAAAAATAGATCTCAGAAGGGTCCAGATATACAAGTGTAAGGTCAAGATATACATATAAATGGTTCAAATATCAACTCTGCCCTACCCCCTCTCCCTGATCAGGAGGAGGAGGAAGTGGTACAAAAGGAACTGCTAGAGGTGGCATGGCCCCCTCTGACTATTCAGTCACTCGAGAAAAAGAAGGAGCTCCCTGGCCCTCTAGAGATGCTGCATGATACAAAGCATAATAATAAGTGGCCCTTTGCTCCTGATGAACCGCTATCTAGGCATGTGCATCTCTCTCGGCTCTGAGCATCTCACCCTGCCTATCCCTCTCTCCTCTCAGTCTCTCTAGCTGTATATCCCTATTTTCCAGTAAAGCATCCGCAGTCATAACTCGGGCCTCCAATACTATAATCCTAGCTTGGAGCTGCTCTCTCTCCTGCTCATATCTAGATAGAGGATCTCTGTCTCTACCTATATCTTGCTCCTGGGACCTATCCTATCCTTTTTCTGGTGGCTTATCTTGTGACCCCTGTTGCCTTTGTCATTGCTACTCTCTTGTAAGAAATGGGCCGGTATCTCTATGAGGAGCCACAAATATGAATCTCTGGTGCCTACCTTGCCTACTTCCATTGGCTCCACCTGCATCAACAGCCTCACCACCACCACCCCTATAATATCCATTATGATCATCATCAGTAGGAGGTTTTGGAAAGTTGACTACCTAAGGATGCATGACTCATTTTGCATTGTCATCATGGCAACAAAGTCATGTTTAGTTTCTATCATGAAAGACAAAATGACTAAGTATGAAAGTAGGGTAGACAAAGATACTCAATGATCAGCACATCAGTGCACATGTGAGAGATTGATTCAGCTTATGTGTGTTTAGATATATGTTTTATGACATGTGTACATGCTACATCTAGACACACATAATACGAAACTACAGTATGACAAAGTTACAGGCAGATCAGTAGACCAGCAGTCCAGAAGACAGAGCATGGAAGCAGACTAAGTGTTTTGATTAGCGTGTGTTATTTTATAATGTAATGGCTAAGCACCTTTGGTTATATGGTTTTAATGATGTAGTTAACATTTTAGTAAACATGCTTAAGCTGACATGTTCAGAAGCATTGTATATTTTATTTTAGGGCTGACTAGTGTTCTGTTTTGGGTTGCGCCTATTCAGATTTGAATATATAAGTATGTAATGTAAAGATATGATAGAAGTGTTGATTATTATGTAAGAGGAAGATATAGAGGGATAGTACTATGAATTTAGTACATGATATAGCTCTTTGAGAGAGTAAGAGCATTCGTGCATACACGGAACTGATCAGACAAATAGTGTCATCACAGCAGTTCATTTTGATATAGTGCATATCATCTTTTAGAAGGTTGTAGCCTTCATCTTATTGGGAAGTGAGCCTAGGCAATGAGCCATATACCTTTAACAGGGTTTTGTAAAATACTCCTAACAGGGTCCGACCTTTAACCAGGTCTTTGTACTCATATTGTAAAGACTGCTTCTAACAGGGCAAAGGAACTCTCACAAGTTCATTATACTTAGTACAATATTTGTGGGTACTAATTCCCATCGGGGTTTTCCTCTAATCAAGGTTTCCCCATAATCATATCAAGTGTTATGAGTTGTTATTTTAAGCTTCATTCTATGTATGTTTAAGTTGCTGAAAAGTAATTAATAGACAAACACTGATTCACCCCCCCTCTCAGTGTTTCTAACAATTGGTATCAAAGCTCTGGTCCTCAGCAAATAAGTTTAACCACTTGAGGAGATCATGAACTTAGTAGAAGAAAAACACTTGAAAAAGAATCTTGAAGCAACTCTTGAAGATCTTGATAGATCTGAAAAAGAAAATGAAGAACTTAGACTGAAAGTTGATGGCTCACAAATGCTTATCAAAAAACTAAGAAAAGATTTGAAAGATTGTTCTACAAGTGACTTAGGGAA
>MU224881.1:2535984-2556033 GCA_018584345.1 Thuja plicata | reverse complement strand
TCGGGGTAGACCTAGGGTAGATTGGGGACATGATGCCCCAATCAAGATGGGGGAATAGTAAATATAAAGGATCCTCATAATGAAGTTTGCAAGAATGCTAAATTAAACTAACTAATGAAACTAAACTACATGATATTTTTGGGATTATTTTTTGTTAATATCAGAGACCACACCTTATTTTGATTTTACAAGAGGAGGTTTGCATAACATGCTAGACAATGTGGATGACATGGTTACTTTACATGGATTATACTCTCAGACAAACAAGGTAGATTTAAGAGCATAGATGTAGATCAATAATCAAGGTGGAACTAATGAAGTGACACTCATGAGGAAGCCATAGTACACCCAAGTCATGATTAGGGACTTGATGGAAGTGCACAAGACCCTACCTCCAATGATGCATAAATAACCATAAATGTGTAACCAACAAAAGTGCACTAAAAGTACCCACAAGCAGGTCATTCCAAAAATGACACATATTCGAATATACACCATTAAAAATATACCAAGATATTGAAGATCAAGGAAATCGTGAGTAGGATCCACTGAAACACAAAGATAAAATCAACAAAAAGGACTTATGAGAAAGAAGTCATTTAGTCCACAGTTATTTCCATGAACAAGATTGGGTGATGGAGGATTTGAAGAGCTAACGTAGGAAGGATGCATCCTAATGAGCCAAGATTGATTGATTTGTCAAATGGATATTCATTGGAAATAATGTGAAAGGAACAATAGCTTAGAAAATTGATCTCAATACTTATTTTGATAAGAACACATGTGAGCACCATGTTTAGGAAAAGCTCAGTTTGAATGGGGTAAAGATTAGTTTGATAGGGTTAGAGTGGGTATAATAGCATCTGATTAGATGATGAAGGAGGAACTTGATTGGATAAAATGAGATTGGAGGATAAGATGGATTGAATTGGATGGAAGAAAGACAGAGTGATTTGATTAGAAGATAAATGGATTTGATATGAAAGGATTGGATGCATACATAAAATGGATTAGGTCAAATGATAAGGGAGAACCAAGGCATGATAAAGGAATGGGGGGTGGAGAGATTTTATGGATGGAAGATAGAGGGATGTAATGTATGCGTGATGAGATATGGGGAATTAAAACATGGGAAAAAAGGTTGATGAGGATCCAAAGACCATGTTGCAAAGGAGTTAAAATGCACCACACTAAAGGTAGGAAAATTAAGGATTGGAAAGATGGGGGATTAAAATGTATGAGATGAAAATATGGTGTGTAATGGATACTCATGGAGGAAATGAAGGCTTGCATTGTGCAAATCATGCATTGATATTTTAGTATTTTATTGCCTCTAGTTTTGATCAAGATCAAAGGTATGAAAGTGGAAGGTGGATGGATAAGGGATATGAGATGGAGGAAATGAACGGAATAGGATAATGGAAAATGATATGGAGGATATAGATGGAGTAGGATGATCAAGATCATAGACATGGGAAATGAAGATGGAGTTATATAGGATTATGGATGCATGATGAAGGAAATAAATAGGACAAGGACTATGAGATGGAGGAGAAGGATAGCATGTCAAGATAAAATAAGGATAAAGTGGGCGGAATTATGTAGAATAATGGATAGTGGAGGGATAATAGATAAGGGATATTTGTTAGGAATAAGGTGTCTCAACCTTGTATATTTCCTTACATTTGATATTATTTGTTTTATAATTAATTGTTTGCAAATAATGTATTTAAGTTTGATTTATGTTCTATCATTTAGTTGAGTGGACATGTTGTGTTTTCACTCCACTTGGAAGATGACAAGGATGATCAAACTTGGTCTAGGTGGATCTAGGCATCCCCTCTTGTGGTAGAGGTTATTTTCTAAATGTCGGCACTTTGAACAATGTGTAAGGTAATCATGAGTGAAATGGTTATGACAGATTCCTATGATGATCATTAATATTTGTAAGAGCTATTTATGAAAGATTCGATGATGAGTGAAGACATGCAATACATGTGGAAACTGATCATGTTGAGTAGTGTACACTCTTCTTCAATGTGTGGGGTTGTGAATTTTTTTTTGGGATTCCTATTTTTGTGGAGAATGGTAAAACTCTAATATGGTTGTCTTTGCAAGTTGCCCTAAAAAGGGAAGCATGTGATATAAGTGTTTTAGGGTTGCAAATCACTGAGTGAGAAGTAAGTGTATTGTTGGAATGTTATTATGCTGCCAGATTTGTCTTCAAGTGTCAATTATCTCTTGAAAGAACTTGCATTGCAAGTGTATTGTAAACAACAACAGTTTTGATTAATACATTGTGCATGTTTTGGAGTGCTGGGGTTTTTTACCGAAAGGTTTTCCCCAGGGTAAATCATTGTGTCATTCTCATTTTTCTATTTTTACATGTT
This sequence comes from Thuja plicata, assembly GCA_018584345.1. Classification (NCBI taxonomy): domain Eukaryota; kingdom Viridiplantae; phylum Streptophyta; class Pinopsida; order Cupressales; family Cupressaceae; genus Thuja; species Thuja plicata. The sequence continues at coordinate 2,553,643 of MU224881.1, read as the reverse complement.
ATTGCAGCAAAATCTAAGTTAATTGTATTAACATTTTGTAATTGATAAGGGTTAAATCTGAATTTGCATGATCCTCTCCTCAGGAGTTTAGCGTAGGGAACTATTTTCCGCACACTTAGTTTCCTTTCAATATTAATGGGGGGTGGATGGAGGTGATGGATATGATAGTCAAGATCAAATATGGGAGAAGGATGATGTACTTAGATAGGCTAATGGATGGTGCATAGGGAATGAGGAAGGCATGTATGGTGGCATAGTATGGATGGAGCTTTCCCCCAATTTTAGAGTGCAAGGGGATGAGCATAAGTAAATGGATATATAAGTGAATTTTGAATAATAATGGATATTTGATAGGAAGCTAGTGGGAGGACTCAAGCATCTAGTTCCATGGATGGTATTCCTTGATATTTATTTTTGATTTTTTTAAATTAAATATATAATGTATCAAGGCATTTTGGATGTTTTATCATATATGTTGGGATGATGGTTAGATGGGAGATGATGGTTAGATGAGAGATGAAATGTATTGGGGAATGAAGGACATGGATTTATGAAAAAGATGAGATTAATGGGGTGGAATGGTGGAGAATGATTGGTGGATAATGGATGGGAGGTTGGAAGACTTGTGAGTAAATGGATGAAGGAGTTGGAAAGATCATCATTGGCATACACCTTGGAGGGTGATGGAGTATTGGAGGAACATATTGTGAAGGAGATGGAAGAGAAGATGTAGATTTTGGGATATAAGGACCCAAAATAGACGAAGGAGATGATGGACTTAGGATAGTGTTTTTTGTGCATAAGGGCCCAAAATAGACGAAGGAGATGATGGACTTAGGATAGTCGATTTTGGTGCAAAAGATCCCAAAATAGATTTGGAAGATGGAGGATTGGAGGAATTATGAGTGGAAGAATCTTTTGGATTAGTAAGGTTAGATGCCAATTTGGATTTTTCTTTATGAGCCATTTCTTGAATGAGTAGCTTGGGAATCCACACGGTTTTTGCATTTTTATTTTTGGGCCTTTGTGGCCTTTTGAACTTTTCTTTATTTTGGATCATATTTGTCTTTTCTTGAACATACCTTGTAGATAGGACATATTTTTCCTTGGATTTTTGTGGATATTTGGATTTATGCATTTTATCTTTGGCATCCAATTTTCTTCCATTAGCCATGGTATGGGTGTATGAGGATGGATGGTTAGGAAATTTTATGGATGTAATGATGGAGGGTAAATGGTGCAGTGCACCCATGACTGTCACTGATTGACTATCATCGTGCAAGATTCATGTTTGTAATAAATGGATTGATCTTAGAGGATCATCCTATTTTGGTTTTGGATCCATGTGTGTGGTCAAGGATCTCTTAGGCAATCTTATGAGCCTAGCGATGCCTTAGGCCATTTGGATCACCTATATAGGCTTAAGTTGCTTTAAGCATGTTTTTATGTTTTTAAGTGTCCTTAGTGTTAAATATTTAGATCCATGTCATTTTAGGCATATTATGTCAAGTTTATAGGTTTTGACTCATTCCAAAAGTTGTCGAGTGCAAAAAGATAAGAATTTGCAAAATTTTGAAAAGTTGTCAAAAAGTTGCTCATGCAACTTTCAAAAGTTGCTTGAGAGTTGCAAGATGGAAGCCCAAAATTCATAGGGTGTTTTGAATTGACCTGACTTCAAATTTGAAGTGTTTTTAAGTTCTTACTTTGAACCTAGATGGTTATAAGTTCTGTATTGAAATTTTAATGCATGGGAAATGGAATATGAAGAGTCTTATTGAGAATTTATGAGTTGTACAAACATGTATGGTGTGATCCTTGGAAAATAACTTGATTTTTTGAAGTCCCACTATGTTATCATTACTTTCTATTTGGTTTTGAGTTGTTTAGTTTTGATTTGAGGTACTTTTTATTCAGTTTTCCAAAAATAGTCCAGGAAGAGGCCTATTAGAAGCAGATTTCACTAATGAAGTCCTAACTTGCATTAGGTCTAGTGGATTTCACTAAGATCCTTGAAAATGAAAGTTAGGATGGTATATTTAAGGATTCTAGAAGCTCAGGAGATGGCTCAAAGGGTAAATCCCTCATGCATTAAGCCCTAGGCTGAATATCTCAATGTATTCAGCCTAGAAAGAAGGAGAATGAAGTGTTATGTTTGTTAGAGAGTTTTTTTGAGTGAACTAAGAGTGGATTTGAGTTGTGGGGGGTTAGTTGAAGAGGTTTGAATCACTTTTTCAATCCCATGTATCCAATTTATAGTACTTGCTTTGAAATCCAAGCCTAATTAGGCCAATTAGGTCTGCAAACTTGGTGAGTGTTAGGTGTTGTTGGAGTGGAGTTGGAGCCTAGGGCTTTGGGGTTTGACAGAAATTCTCAAAGGGTATCTAGAAATATTCTTAGTTTTCTAATTGATGATTAGGAGGAAAAGTTAAGTTGGAAAAACACTTAGAGAGGGCTACAAGGAAATCTAGGACAGTCCTAGATAGGTACTGTACGACAGTTGGAGGAAAAACCAAAGGGTGATTCTTGGTTCATAGTACATAAGAAAGGTGTCCCAATAGTTAGTTTTGGTTGGTGGAGTCACTAGTGAAGACTTCTAGTTTGTGGCTTGGAATAGGGCTAGTGTTTGTAAAGCTAAAAAGTGCAAGATCTTGAATTGGATTGTATCCAATTGGAAAGAGTTGAGAAGTAGTTCTACCACCTTGAATAGGTAGAAGAAATTGTGTAAAAAAGTATCTAGGATCCTAGGAGGAAAAAAGTTGACTTGGGTGTCTTATGGAAGACAAAGGATAAAGACCACCCTTCTTGCTGTCACCTTTTCATTAGGTGGTATCAGAGCCTAGAAATCTCTTGGGAATAAGAATGGAAGAGAAGAATGATGATAATAATGGAGAGATCCCTATGAGGGTCACCAACATGGAGCTAGCCAAGATTTTGAGGGAGCAGGCAGCCAAGAAAAAGAAGATGGAAACAGAAATAGAGAAATTAAAGAGTTCTTAGATAAGTAGGACTATTGGTGATGATTTAGAATCAAACCAAGAAGAAGAAGAAGAAGAAGAAGAAGAAGAAGAAGAAGAGACTAAGACATAGAGGACAAGGGTGATAGAATAGAAAAGGATCTTAGAATATTTGAAGAGAGTGGGTAGGAGAGATAACAAACCAGACCTACTAATGTTTATGGGAAAGATGGACCCTGAGGAATGCATGGATTGGGTGGAGGCCCTAGAAAATTATTTTGAATGTGAGGATGTCCCTATCTCACAGAGAACAAATATTTCCAAGTCTAAAATGAAAGGAACTGCATGAAGTTGGTGGAACTTCCTACAAAGGGAGAGGGTAGAGAAAGAAAAGGACCCTATAACCACATGGAAGAAGATGTTGAGAGAAGTCAAGAAACAATTTTTTCCTGAAGACTATGAGGTAACTCTACATAAGAAGTTAAAAAATTTGAAGTAGAAGGATCTTGATGTGGGATCTTACACTGATGAATTTCACAATATCTCTATGAAGACAAAGACCCTTGAAAGTGAGAAATAAAAACTTTCTAGATACATGAAAGGGCTTAGGTACAGTATTCAGGATGAAATAAGTTTGGTTTGTCCCTAATCTGTACACTAGTGCTATCAGATGGCTATGAAGATTGAAGAGAAACAAAAGAGGAGAGGAGAATAGAACAATAGAGGAAGAGGAAATGGTTTCAGAGGTATGGGAAGGTTTGAAGGAAGAGGATCATCTCCAAGACCACAGGGAGAATCCAATCACCAAGAGTATGATAGAGAGAAGAATCATTGAGGTAATTTCAAAGGGGGTAGAGGCAATAGAAGAGGAAGGTCAGGACATAGAAGTAACTCTATGTTCACTGGAAAGTGTTTCTCCTATAATCAGATTGGTCACCAATCTTTTAGATGCCCAAACAAGGCCAGCACATCAAGAGGAGATAGGAGAGTCCAAATCACCCAAGATGAGGACTATCAAAGCATGAATTCCTATCACACCACTATATCTAGACCTAAAGAACTTGAACAAGGATAGTGTATAATTTTCAATAGAACACTCTTGAAGGTGCCAACTCCCAAGGAGCCTCCACAAAGGAAGAGTCTATTCCAAACTCACTGCAAGGTACTTGGTAAAATTTGCATATTTATTGTTGATTCTGGTTCCATAGATAATTTAGTTTCTAATGCATCATTTAAAAAATTGGTTGGAAGAAAATACCCCATCCAAGCCCTTATAAAGTATCCTGTCTTAATAAATACCAACAAACTTTGGTAGATGAGCAATGTTGGGTAGATTTTCAAGTAGGAGAATACAAAGATAAAGTCTTGTGTGAATTTGTGAATATGGATGCATGTCATCTTATCCTAGGAAGGCCTTGGAAATATGATGTTGATGCTCAACATGGGGGTAAGAAAAATATATATACTTTAACTAAGAACGGGATTAGTTACACTATGACACCCCTCCCTGATTCTGAGAAAGACAGAGCTTTAACAAACAGTGTTACCTTAGTAGGAGAGAAGGAATTTTCAAAAGTTCTCAAGGAAAGAGACACACCTTGTTTTTCCATCATATTAAAGCCGAAAATAGAGCCTAAAAGGATACCAAAAGGTCAAGAACCTCAAAGAAGTGTTGGCCCCAAGGAAGTACAACATTTGTTGAACAAATACAAAGGAATAGTTGCAGACAAGAGAAGTGATGTTTTTCCACCATAGAGGGATATTAGCCACTATATAGACCTCATACCTAGTTCTACCTTGCCAAATAAGGCTGCTTACAAGTTGATCCCTGACCAAAATGCAGATTTTGCAAGACAGATTCAAGAATTGATAGAGAAAGGTTTCATTAGGAAGAGCATAAGCCCTTGTGCAGTCCCTGCAGTCCTAGCACCTAAGAAAGAGGGTACATGGAGGTTATGTACTGACTCTAGAGCCATCAATAAGATAACCATCATATATAGGTTTCCTATGCTAAGGATAGAAGATGTCATGGACTATCTAGGGGGAGCACAATATTATTCAAAAATTGATCTAAAGAGTGGGTGTCATCAAATTAGGATCAAAGAAGGGGATGAGTGGAAGAAAAATTTCAAAACCAATGAGGGGTTGTTTGAATGGGAAATGATTCCCTTTGGTCTCTCCAATGCTGCTAGTACTTTTATGAGATTGATGAATGAGGTCATCACTCCTTTCATAAATACATTTGTTGTTGTTTACTTAGATGAAATATTGATCTTTAGCAAGGATAAATATGAGAATTTGATACATCTAGACATGGCAATGAAGAGACTACATGTAGAAAAGCTGAGGATAAATTTGGGAAAATGTGCGTTTATGCAAGAAGAACTGATATTTCTTGGCTTTGTCATCTCCAAGGGTAATTTGAAAATAGATCCTTCAAGGTTGAAGCCATCCTAAATTGGCCCACTCCAAAATCTTTAAGTGAGGTCAAAAGTTTCCATGGATTAGATAGCTTCTATATGAAATTTGTGAAGAATTTCAGTGGGGTGAGTGCACCAATGATAGATACTATCAAAGGGGGAAGGAAATGCAAATTTGTATGGAATGATGTTGCAGACAAGACCTTTGAATATTTAAAAACAAGGGTCTCTCAACAACCTATCTTAACACTACCTGATTTCCATAAGGTGTTCACCATTGAATGTGATGCTAGTAAGAGAGCTATTGGGGGTGTTCTCGATCAAGAAGGGAGACTTGTGGCATTCTTTAGTGAAACAATTAATGAAGCTAAAAAAAAGTACTCTACATATGATTTGGAGATGTATGCTATGGTCCAATCACTGAGAAAGTGGAAGCATTACTTATTTCCAAAGGAATTTATTGTATATACTGACAATCATGTATTGAGTTTTCTTAACAGGCAGGAGAAGATGAACCATAGACACCTCAAGTGGATAGAGTTCTTGCAAGAATTAACTTTCACCATAAAACACAAGAAGGGGGTAGAAAATAAGGTATTTGATGCATTGAGTAGAAGGAATTTGGCCATACAAGAAGTAACCTTGGAAAGTGTAGGTATCTCTATCCTCAAGGACATGTATCCCAATGATGAAGACTTCAAGGAAATTTATAAAGTTTGTTTGGAACTAGGAGATATATATCACACTGAGTTTGCAGAATATATGATTCAAGAATGATTGTTGTTTAAATGGATTCAATTGTGCATCCTTAATTTTTCCATGAGGGAGAACATCATAAAAGAGAGCATTGTGGATGTCTATCAGGCCACTTTGGTCTTGACAAGACACTTGAGCTAGTAAGAAGATTCTACTTTTGGCCAAGGATGCAGACTAAGATAAGGACATTTGTGGAGTGTTTTCTAATTTCCAAAAACCCAAAGGCACCAGTTCAAATATAGGCTTGTACAAACCATTACCCATTCCCACAAAACCTTGGGACTCCATCAGCATGGATTTTGTATTGGGTCTTCCAAGGACAAAGGCATGATATGACAGTGTTTATGTGGTTGTAGATAGGTTTTCCAATATGGCACACTTCCTACCTTGTAAGACTATACATGATGCCTCAAGTATTGTAGGACTATTCATCAAGGAGATTGTAAGACCCCATAGTTTACCACTCACCATTGTTTCAGATAGAGACCCCAAGTTTTTGGGACATTTTTGGCTTACCTTAATTTCTGGCAGAGTTCTCTTATAATGGTTCTTTCAACAGAAGTTCAAGACTCAATCCTTTCCAAATCGTCTATGGATCCCATCCTAGGGGTGTCTTGGAACTAAGAAAAATCCAAAATTTTGGCCAAAGGAGTTCTCAAGCTGAGGATTTTGCAGAGGTCATGAAGAACATCCATCAACAAGTAAAAGACAGACCGTAAACAACCTTAGAGAAGTATAAACATGAAGAAGATGTTAAGAGGAGAGATGTCCAATTAAAGGTTGGAGACATGGTCATGGTTCACCTGAAGAAAGAAAGACTACCCAAGGAAAATTACACCAAGTTGATGATGAAAAAGATTGGCCCCTTCAGAATCTTGAAGAAATGTGGAAATAATGCATATAGAATTGAATTACCTTCAACCATTGGCTTATCCCCAATTTTCAATGTAGCTGACCTATATCCATACAAAGGTCCTATTACTGATGTCTCCATTGTAGATGCTCAATATATTCCACAGGAAAAGGAGCTACAAGATCTACCCAAACCACCTACATAAGAGATTGACTGTATATTGGATAAGAGGATAGCCAAACAAACCAAGAGGTCTCCCTTCTATGAATATCTAGTAAAATGGAAACACCATTTAGTGGATGATGCTACTTGGTTAACACCTGAAGAGACCAAGAAGATTGGTTTCAAACTAAAATATCTCCCAACTCAAGGGACTTGAGTTAATTTTGTCTTAGGGAGTATGGTGTAGTGCACCCATGACTGTCACTGGTTGACTATCATCCTACAAAATTAATGTTTGTAATAAATGGATTGATCTTAGAGGATCATCTTATTTTGGTTTTGGATCCATGTGTGTGGTCAAGGATCTCTTAGGAAATCTTATGAGCCCAGAGATGCCTTAGGCCATTTGGCTCACCTAGTTAGGCTTAAGTTGCTTTAAGCATATTTTTATGTTTTTAAGTTTCCTTAGTGTTAAATCTTTGGATCCATGTCATTTTAGGCATATTATGTAGGGTTGATAGGTTTGGCCTCATTCCAAAAGTATGTGAGTGCAAAGAGACAAGATTTTGCCAAATGTTGAAAAGTTGTCAAAAAGTTGCTCATGTAACTTCCAAAAGTTGCTCGAGAGTTGCAAGATGGAAGCCCAATAGTCATAGGGAGTTTTGGATCAATCTGACTTCACATTTGAAGTGTTTTTAAGTTCTTAATTTGAACCTAGATGGTTAGAAGTTTTGTATTGAAATTTTGATGCATGGGAAATGGAATATGATTGGTCTTACTGAGCATTTATGAGTTGTACGGTTGTGTCTGGTGTGATCCTTGGAAAATAAATTGATTTTTTGAAGGCCCACAGTGTTAGAATTACTTTCTAGTTTTTTTGGAGTTTTTTAGTTTTGATTTGAGGTACTTTTTATTCAATTTTCCAAAAATAGTCCAGGAAGAGGTCTATTAGAAATAGATTTCACTAATGAAGTCCTAAATTGCATTCTGTCTAGTAGATTTCACTAAGATCTTGGAAAATGCAAGTTAGGATGGTATATTTAAGGATTCTATAAGCTCAAGAGATGGCTCAAAGGGTAAACCCCTCATGCATCAAGCCCTAGGATGAATATCTCAATGTATTCAGCCTAGAAAGAAGGAGAATGAAGTGTTATGTTTATTAGAGAGTTTGGTTGAGTGAACTAAGAGTGGATTTTAGTTGTGGGGAGTTAGTTGAAGAGGTCTGAAGCATTGTTTCAATCCCATGTACCCAATTTCTAGTACTTGCTTTGAAATCCAAGCCTAATAAGGCCAATTAGGTTTGCGAACTTGGTGAGTGTAAGGTGTTGTTGGAGCCTAGGGATTTGTGGTTTGACATAAATTCCAAAAGGGTATCTAGGAATATCCTTAGTTTTCTAATTGACGATCAGGAGGAAAAGTTAAGTTGGAAAAAACCACTTAGAGAGGGCTATAAGGAAATCTAGGACAGTCCTAGATAGGTACTGTATGATAGTTGGAGGAAAAAAAAAAGGGAGATTCTTGGTCCACAGGACATAAGAAAGCTGTCCCAATAGTTATTATGGGTTGGTGGAGTCACTGGTGAAGACTTCTAGTTTATGGCTTGGAATAGGGCTAGTGTCCCTAAAGATAAAAAGTGCAAGATCTTGAATTGGATTGTATCCAATTGGAAAGAGTTGAGAAGTAGTTATACCACCTTGAATAGGTATAAGACATTGTGTACAAAAGGATCTAGGATCCTAGGAGGATACAATTTGACTTGGGTGTCTTATTGAAGACAAAGGATAAAGACCACACTTCTTGCTGCCACCTCTGCATTAGTGAATGTTCGAAGGGATTCAAGGATGTGTTCCATTGTTGATCTTTAATAAGTATTTTAGGTGATGGATTTATGGACTTGGATATGAGGGATGGATGTATGTAAGGACCAAAAATTGAAGGAAGAGATGAAGGTTTTGGCTTTGGGACCTAAGGACCTAAAATGGATGTGTATGAGGAAGGGATGGAGTTTTGGACTTAAGGACCCAAAATGGATTTGGAATATGGGTGAGGGGAAAATTTAAGTTTAGATGGAAGGATTTTAGATTTGGAAGGGGTGGAAGGTTTACAACATCTTGAGACATTCTTTTTCCAAGGGGATAATTATTATTTTAAACAAATGGTGCGAGCCCGTGTGAAAGGGGAGGAGAGGTGGAAGAAATGATATGATCTTGAAGGAAGCCATGTTGGATAGAGGTGGAATAACCAAGCTTATATGTATGAGGTTCATGGATGGATTGGATAGGTGTGATGGTATTTTTTAGAGGATTGGGATTATGAGGGGGATGAGAAGGGATGATAGGATCTTGAGATGGATTGGGATCATGAAATGTATTTGAAGGGGTACTTTGATCTTGAATTTGGGGATCATTATGTGGTGGAATAGAAGGGATGAGCAGATATTGAGATGGAAGTGATGGGGAGTCCTAAATCCTAATATATTTCTTGCTCTCACTAAGACCCTTTCTTTGGTCATCTTAGGGTATTCTTCCCTACCCTATCCAGAGGTCAACTCTATGATCCCCTATCTCCTGTAGGAATCTCCACCAACTTCAAACTCCATTCAATTCCTTCTCCATTCCACTATGCATGCATAGGCTTACCTTCACCAATTCCTCTCCAATCTGACCTTTTCAATAGTAATGGGATTCCTAACCATCCCTAGGTCACTTTCAACTAAACTTGATCCATTTTGATGGATCCCTCCATTAGGTTTCAAACGGGTTCTTAGTTTTTAAGATTTTAGGGCTTGTAGCCTTTTAGGCCTAATTAGCCCTCCTACACAGTGTAATCTTGGATTTAATCACAAAATCCCTTAAAAACCCTATGAATCAACTATGTATTTTTTTTAGGTCCAACCTAAGCTCTAATATTTTTAAGGTTTTAGACCCCCACCCTATCCGTGCACTGGACTTTCACCAAACCCCTACTTTTAAGGGGTTCTTGGGCATGTACACTAGTTTGACTTCTTGGTTTTCAAAAGGTTCTCTATTGACCTCCTCTGCACTCTTCCTTGCATCCACATGTCTTAGATACATTCCCCTACACTACTCCACCATTTATTGGTACACACCAATCCATAAGCAATTCTTTTTGCTTCTGTACTATTCAGACTTCCTAGCCAGAATACAAAGGACTCGCCTAGGGCTTGATTGTTCTCATAGCTTCCCTACACACATAGAATCCACACACCATATTCACAACATATATATAGTTATTTTCTTGATTCCAATTTTTCATCGAGTTTTGGACCACGGGAACTCCAAGAAAAGCCATTATTTACATGACTAGTCCAAAATTGGATAGTGAACCAGTAGAACTAAAGAAATTTACAAAACAACAAATAAATATAACAAACTACTAAACCAATGCCACAAAGATCAACTAAATAACACAAAACACGATATCAATGCATTAATTCACTCCATTCAATCCATTATAATACTGGATGATGGCTCTGTTCACAAAATACAGTCAATTTCCTTCCTTCCCAACACACAGTCCATACACAATGAACACTAACTATCATATTAGGGTTTTATCCACCTTATATATCATATTCCCACATGTTTGGACCCTCATGTCAGTATTTGGGAACCATTAAAGCAGTTTCCTAGTTTTTAGGAAATGTTGTCATGACAACTTTGCAAAGTTGCAAAAGTTGTCATGAGGAACTTTTACATCTTTTGCACAAATGGAAAATTTTTACTTCCAATAGCCCAACTCTATCCTAAACCAATTAATATGACCTTAAAACATCCAAAAAAGTCATAACCACTATTTCCACTCCATTTTGGAGTCTTTTTCAACCTTTGACCTTTTGGTTGACTTTCTAAGACTTAGACCCCTAGATCCTATTTGACCACATCAAATACTAAACCCTAATCACTCCTACCTCTAGACACATACAAAAAACACACTTGGGACTTCATGTTTTAGTCCTTATTAACTAGTGTTTGGCCAAACCAACCTATAAGCCAAACTGTTTTAAAGATCTCAACTATACCTTAAGGTGCTCCTACACCATCCTCCCCCTATAACAATAAAATCAGGGGGGTAAAAGCATAATCAAGTGTCACCTTTTAGGCTAACTTGTCAGCACAGCTGAATTTTAGTATTTCTAACTAAAAATTAATTTTGGTCAAACATATGGTCTAGCTAGATTAATTATAGCTAAGTTAGACAAGTTATTTAACTTTTCCAATTGGAAATGTCTATTAAATGCATGCTTTAGACCACTTTGAGTCCAATTGCCATAGAAATAAAATTATTTCAGAAAAGTGACGTTTCAATAACTCTTTATCTTTTTAACGATATTTTTTTAAAAATACAAAAATACCCTTTTGTAGAGATTAGAGTCAAGAATATCCTCATATAGATTTTATAGTGTTTTAATTAGACATAGTCTATTGTAATTAAAAAATATTGCAAGGAGGTATTTTAACAGTCAAGAAGATGTTGTTTCGGAGAAAGAAAAAAATAGTAAATAATATTAAATAAATTTAAAAAACAAATGGTGCACTAGAGGAGATAGTCCTCTTTATATATTTATTTTTTTGATTGGGATAGATTTGTTATGAAAAATTTGGCAGGAGATGAAAACTGTCGATTTCAGGTGAGTTGGAATTTGAATTGTTATAAAAGAGAAAATATAGGTCAAACCAATTTTTATTTATTTATGCACTACCCATATATGTCATCTATAACATATTTTGAAATTAGGAGAAAAAATGTTTATTTACGTAAAAAAATTTGGTGGGAACTAGACCCCTAATTTTTCAGCAACTGAAAAATCATCTATAAAAATTAAAAAAAACATATCAATTCTTATTCAAAAAAATATTAAAAATATTAATCATAAAATTTATCCATTTTAACACATTTAATTATTTTACGTCATCTTCAAATTCCAAACATAAATGTCACTTTTATACTATTGAAGTTGAACAACTTTGATTTTGTTAGCCTTTTCCTTTATAAAAGGATGGTAGATTATTGTGCTTTTGCCCAGGGTATCTTCGGTGTGATGAAATCCATGCTTATGCCATTATTCTTTAAGTCTCCCTCTACTATCCATGTAGCCTCTAACTCAGGTTGGTGTTCCTAGTTCACCAAGCGTTCCATGTAGAATTTCTTACTTGTCTTCTTCTTTACCCTTGAATCTAGTATCCTTTCCACTTGTGGCTGAGCTTGAACAAGTACTTTGAGTTCTTCCACATCCTTAGTTACCTCTATACTGTACTCTTCCTCATCTATGTCTGGCCCTTTATATGGAATCAAGTCCTTCACATTGAAAATGGGGGAAATAGACATATCCTTTGGTATATCTATCTTGTAGGCATTGGAACCATATTTAGCCAATACCTTACAAGGTCATATCCTCTTCATCTATAGTTTTCTTGGTATTCCCTTCTATAGTCTAGCCTTGTTCAGATATACCATCACCAAGTCTCCTACCTGAAATTGTAAGTCTCTCCTTCCTTCATCTTTCTTAACCTTGAACTTTTGATTGGCCTCCATTAGAGTCTTCTTCACTTGCTCATGAACCTCTCTCATTGACTGAGAAATTCATATGCATGACCACTAATTCCTTCATAGCCTTTCAAGTCTCTAAGCTCTAGTACACCCCTTGGATGTAACCCATATACAATTTCAAATGGACTTTTCCCAGTAGTCCTATTTGTGCTATGATTGTAGGCATATTCTGCCTATGGGATAACTTGTTCCCATCCTTGCCCATACTCTTTTGTCAAAAGTCTTAGCAAGTTGCCGAGAAACCTATTTATTACCCCTGTCTGACCATCCATTTGAGGATGATATGAAAATCCATGAGACAAATTAGTTCCTAGTCTCTTCCATAGGGTCTTCCAAAAGTGTCCCATAAACTTCACATCTCTATCTGCATCAATACTCATTGGTAAGCCATGTATCCTTACTATCTCCTTGAAGAAAAGGTGGGAAATATGAGTGGCATCATGTATTGTTTTACATGGGATTAAATGACTCATCTTTCTAAATCTGTCTACTACCACAAACATGTTATCTAGACTAGTTGGAGTCCTAGGTAACCCCACTATGAAATCCATACTTATGCACTCCCATGGTCTATTTGGGATGGGTAATGGCTGGTAAAGACTTGCTTTTGACGATGTCCCTTTTTCCTTCTGACATACTCCACACTGCTTGACATATTTTCTCACATCTTTCTACATTTTTGGCCACCAATAGAATCTCTCCAATAGGTCTAGGGTCTTATTTAATCCAAATTGTTCACTCAAGTGACCATTGTGTTTTTCTTGGATGAGGTTCTCCTTCATGGAGCCCCTTGGAACACATAACTATTTCCCTTTAAACAATAGTCCATTCTGTAAGGTATATTCTACATATTCACTATGAAAGTGATTCTCAAAATTAGTACACACCTTATGGATCTCTGAGAAATCTGAATCTCATGCATACAGGTCTTTGAAACCTTCAATCCCTGTACTCTACAACTAAATCTCTTGGATGGTAAGAAATATCCTACTAAGGGCATCTGCTACCTTGTTATTCACCCCCTTTTTTATGCTTGATAGTAAAAGTATATGAATGCAAAAACTCCATCCATTTTATATGCCTCGAGCTAAGTTTCTCATGTGTATTTATATAGCTCAAAGCTTGGTTATCAGTATATACTACAAATTCTTTTGGCAACAAATAGTGCCTCCACTTCTTTAGAGCTTGCACCAATGCATAAAGCTCTAAATCATAGGATGAGTATCTAGACTTTGCCTCATTGAGCCTCTCACTAAATAAGTCTATTGGTCTTCCTTCTTGACTTAGGATTGCACCCATTGAAATATTTCTTACATCACACTCCAATATGAATAGTTTACTAAAACTTGGTAAAACCAATATTGGTTGGGTGGCTACTTCTTTCTTCAACTTTTCAAATCCTTTATTAGCTTCCTTGGTCCATACAAACTTTTTTTTAAGTCCTCCTTTGATAGTATCAAGGACAGGTGCATAGATTTTACTAAATCTCCTAACAAACTTCCTATATAATTGGGCTAACCCATGGAAGCTTCTGACTTTAGTCCCTATTCTAGGAGTAGGCCAACTCAATATGGCTTCTATCTTTCTCTTGTCCATCTTCAAGCCACCTTGGGATACTGAAAATCCTAGGTAGACTAGTTCTTGTTTCATAAAATCACTCTTTTCAAGATTTATGGTGAACTTCTCCTCCTGCAACCTCTGCAACACAAGTTCCAAGTGTTTCATGTGCTCTTCCTTTGTTTTATTGAAAATGAGGATGTCATCTAGGTAGACTACTACAAATACCCCTATAATCCTTCAAGACTTCATCACTCTCATAAAAGTACTAGGTGCATTTGTAAGCCCAAATGACATTACTAACCACTCATATAACCCCTCTTTGGTTTTCTAAGCTAACTTCCACTCATCACCCTCTTTCATCCTAATTTGATAATATCCACTTTTTAAGTCAATCTTTGAAAAGTAATTAGCACCCCCCAAGAAATCCATTAAAATTCTATTCTAGGAATAGAAAATCTATATCTAATAGTTATCTTATTAGTTTCCCTAGAGTCAACACATTCTCCACTTACCTCCCTTTTTAGGAGCCAACACCACTGGGACAACACATGGGCTTATTCTCTTTCTAATCAACCCTTGGTCCAATATCTCTTGAACTTGCCTTGTTATTTCTTTGTTCTGTTCTAGTGTCATTTTGTATGCATCCTTGTTTGGCAATGATGCTCTTGGAAAAAAGTCAATTTGATGACTGATCTCTCTCTTTGGGGGTAATGTAGATGGAGTCCCTTCACAAATGATTTCTTGAAACTTATCTAATAACTACTTTACTTTTGCAGGCATAGGTGATTGTTTACATGTCTCTTCCTCTCTTGGCTTCACTAAAATTGCATAGTCAATACCTTCTTCCTCTTTCATGTCCTTGAGAAATTCTTTCCCACTCATTAGTAGGGTGTTGGTGTCCAACTTCTCCATTGTCTCCTCTTCTATCAAAGACTGTATCTTATTAGTTACTCCATTCTTCTTGAATTAGTACTTATTCTCCTTCCCACGGTGAATTTATTTCATGTCATACTACCATGGTCTTCCAAGCAACAGATGACATGCATCCATTGGTAATACATCAAAAATTATCCTATCTCGATACTTGCCAATACTGAATTCAACCCGCACTTGTTCATTAACCAATATATTATGTCCCTTATTCAACCAAGTTACTTTGTAAGGGAATACATGAGGAATCTTAGTCAGTTTGAGCTTCTGCACTACTTCCACAGAGATCACATTGTCAGTAGATCCAGAGTCAATTATGACCCTACACACTTTTCCAAGAATCTTACACTTGACTCTAAAAATATCCCTTCTCTGCTTGTGTCCATCCCTTATAGGTTCTTTGATTAGAATCCTCCTAAGCATGAGGTTCTCTCTCTTCTCTGAATCCAAACTGATCTCTGATTGTTTAGTCATGTCCTCTTCTTGCAGATATGCCATCTTCTCTCCTTGTGAAGATGTTGGCTTATTCGGACACCTATAGGTAGGGTGACCTAATTGGCCATAATAGTAACACTCCATTGTAGAAAAATATGAGTTCCTTCCAAAACCACTGGATCTGCCTCTCCCACCATTGTGAAATCCTCTACCTTTGTTATATCCTCCTCTATTACTAATCTCATGCCTTTGTTTAGCAACCCTAGAATCTCCTTGACTTCTGGTGTCATTTTTCCTTCCACTAGAACCACCTCTATGTCCTCCTCTATAGTATCTACCTCTTCCTCTTCCCCTAGAGTTGGAATCTTGTTTCTTCTTGAGTTTTTCCTCCACCTTTAGAGCAATTTTAAAACACCCATGGATAGAAGTTAAACTAAAGAGGATTATCTCTTCTTGTATGTTCCATCCGAGACCATTGAGAAACCTAGAAACCTTGATGCTTTCCACTTCTTGTAATCTTGATCTAAGACATAGTTTTTGGAACTCTTCGATATGGGATGCCACATATAGATCCTTTTGTCTGAGATTTTGTCTTCTTTTGTGTAGTTGGATGTCATAATCCTCCAAAAAATAGTTCTCTTTCACCTTAGCCAACATAGCTTTCCAAGTTACTATTGGCTTATTTCCTTCCCTTTCTCTTTCTTCTTGAAAAAAATTCCACCAAGTTAATGCTTGTCCTCTTAGCATTGATTTTCCTATCTTCACCTTCTATGCCTCTGTGATTCCATCACATTCAAAATGGTTTTCCATTCCCTCAATCCATTCCATAACCAACTCTGCATCCATCTTGCCAGAGAAAACTAGAATGAATTCTAGTGCCTTTCCACTTAATGCCTTGAGGGCCTTGAGGAATGGTTCCTCAGGTAAAGGAGGATCAACATTTGGTTCTACCTCCTCTTCAACTTGACTCTTTCCCTTATCTTTGTCTTCTACCATTTTTTCTTTCATCTTCTTTGCTGCCTCGACAACTTCTTCCAACTTTAACTTCATCTCGTCCATATCTTCTTCAAGAAGTCTATTCTTGACTTTCTTCTTTGACAAGTCCTTTTCCAATTTTGCATTGGTCAACATGGTGCTTTCTCTAATGGATTCACTTCCCTCTGACATACACTGATCAATTCCCAAGCCTTTCAATGACTCTAATACCAATTTTATGGGGAGTCCTAACTCCTAAGAGATTTCTTTGTCTCACCAAGACCCTTTCCTTGGTCTTCTTAGGGTATTCTTCCCTACCCTATCTAGAGGTCAACTCTATGATCCCCTATCTCCCTTAGGAATCTCCACCAACTTCAAACTCCATTCAATTCCTTCTCCATTCCACTATGCACTCATAGGATTACCTTCACCAATTAATCTCCAATATAAACTTGTTTTTGATTACGGTAAAAGCAGGTTTTGAAGGGAACCCCGAAACCCTTTAACAAAGCATAGAAAGGAAAGGCAAAAAAGCCCAAAGAACAACAGAATGTCCCAAGGAGGGGAGCGGTCTACAGTGGGTCAAAACCCAAATTTGGCAATAGTTACATACAAGACAAAAAACAAAAGAAACGCTGGAAAGAAAACAGAAAGAAAGACCGCCAGCACCAAAGTCAGAGCAAAGACTTCAGAAAGCTTTCAGAATCCACCAGCTGAGTCTTCATAGTCATCACGTTCTCTCTCAGCTTCTGGAGATCTGGATCCTCAATCTTCTGCTTCTTGGATCTAGTACGTGTTCCAGGTCCCATTTGCTGGGAAGTAACAGGATGATCAGCATTGTCTTTATTACTTTCCAGCCAATTGCTCAGAGAAATCAGGTTCTCGAGAGTAGCCTTCATACTAGTATTTACCAATGTGAGCAAGTGTTTCAACATTTCTTCGTTCCCATTAATTTTCTTCTGAATGGGAATCATAGCTAACTCTACAGCATTTCTGATTTTTTCATCAATTTCAGAACTATGATCTTTAACAGGAACATTGGA
>MU224881.1:2508489-2523964 GCA_018584345.1 Thuja plicata | reverse complement strand
TTGTTAAACATAAAGATGACTATTTATTCCACATAGAATAAATTAATATAATGATTTATGATTTAATATCCAAATATAATTATGTATGTATGTATGATAAAATATGTAATAATAATAATAAACTCAAATATTATTATTATGTATATTCGTATATATATACATATAACTCATAAATCATTCTATTGATTGAGATTATCATCCATGATTATGTTTATCTGACCGAAGCTATAAACATCAACGCACTATTTTCAGATGGAGACATTGATTCTCAGACACAGACATTGATCTACAAAGATGCAGGTTGTAGGCTAGAGATGAGGATGCTAGATTTTGACTAAATTTAGACTATTTTAGGTCAATTTGTTCATTAGAAAGAACAAATTTTTAGGATATGTCAAAGGAATTGACTATGCTAAGTCTACCTTGACTCATATTTTGGGCATAACTGACAGTTATTGAAGACACATGTATGAAAACAGTCTGACAAGGGACAAAGCAACCTTACAGGAGAAGCAATTGTGACTTTTCAGAATTTGATACAAATTTGAAATTTTTGATGTGTGTATGTTCAAGTGACTCTTTCAAGGAACCTATGATTTTATGTGGTTTAATACAAAGAAGACACTAGAAAAATTAGCTACCTTAAGGAATTGGCTTCACATGAAATATTATAGGCCCATTTCTTGGTAGTCCATCTCACACATCAATGTCACCCCCTAAAGGGCGCCCATGTTTTTGCCTTTTTCCAGGTATTTTTTCCATGCTACAAAGATCTATTTTTAAACATAATACCCTAGGACATGTATGATGGGAATATTGGGGGGAGAATCTTATCTCCCCTTGCATTATAATAAGTCATCGTTCAGAGGTGAATTAGGTAGGCTGCTAATTTATAGTTGCTAGTAAGATCTTGTTGGAAAGTGGGTCATTCAGGAGTGTTTAGGAACATATTAGGGTTTTCATTTATGAAAACACATTACTTTTGAATGATCTCTTGGAGTGGAATACAATTTTGGAGTTAAGGCTTACAAAAATGACTATGTCCAGAAAGCAGTTTACAAGATACATGAGTACAATTTTGGGCAACGAACACTGTATATATTGAATGAAGACATGTGAGCTTAGAGGAAGCTATTTTGGGTTATGATATAACTTTAGTTAAGGTCTCTTGATTCTTGGAGTTCATATATGAAAGATAAAGATGTGTTAAGACATGCAAAGACAGTGATACAATGAGACATAACAATTGAATGGTTGCAATGATTGAGGGAGTGTGACGTGGACTCCAAATGTGATATGTTGGATTTGGATTGTGTGTTACCTATATTTTGATAGTGCATGATCCCAGACTTTGTATTTACTTTTTTTTATAAGTGTTGGTTCCATTTTGTGATGTATTTGGGAGCCAACTAGGTATGTAATAATGTATATATATGAAGAGCTTTTGAGAAGAGAAGTATGGTATGTATGTGAATGGATGAATGGATGCATTATAATGTTAGAATAAAAAAATGATGACGTGAGATAAAACTGGAACTACCTAAGAATAGAAGATTCTTGTTTATGTTAATTTTGATAAAACATTATAACAAAGACATATTTCTGATTGTATGAGTAGTGAGCTCAGTGTATACCTTTAACATGGTTTTGTTTTCCTTTAATAGGGAAATGTGCTACTATAATATTCAAATCCTAATAGGGCTAGGTCTCCTAACAAGGACATAATAATTTTAGTGCATATTTGTGGGTAGCATCCCCACCGGGGTTTTCCCTTGGCTAGGATTTCCTCAAGAACAAATACATGGTGTTATGAGTTGTGTGTTTGGTGTTTATGTTCTTTTCATTTAATCAATTATTTGATTAAGTTAGAATTTGATAAGTTTAAGTTTAAAGTGTTGTAATACCAATTCACCCCCTCTCAGTATTACTTAGTCCTAATAATTGGTATCAGAGCTATTGACCCTTGGACAAAAAGTATAACAACTTAAGGGAGATCAAGATGGATTCTGAAAATTTGGAAGAAAACTTTGAAGCAACACTTGAAGACCTTGATAAGGCTAAAGCAGAAAATGGTGACCTTAAATTCAAATTGAGAAGAGAAGAATGTTTCATCAAGAAACTAAAGGAACAACTTGAACTATCTAGGAGTCAGAGAAAAGATCTTATGGATAAGATAAAACAGGATTCAAATAGTGATACTTCATATCAGATAAAAAAACTTGAACAAGAGAAAGATACTTTGAAGATTGATCATGAAACTAATTATTTTCAAAGGGATAAAGAGATTCAGTAGGTAAAGAATGATAGAAAAAAATTGAAGAAACCTTAAAAGGTGCTAATATTTAGATGGGAAAAATGCAGATTGAACTAGATGACTATAAGAACAAATATCTAGAATTAGAGAAATAAAATCAAATCATAAAGGGAGATCTTGTTGAGGCTAAGAAACATATTGAAAAACTTCATATGAGAAGTGATAAGATTGATGAGAAAAGAGATAGACATAAACCTAAAGGGGACATGACTGGAGTTGGCTTCAATGAAGCTAAATGTTTGAAAAATCAGGAAGAAAAATCTAAAGTGAAGAATGGTGAAGAAATACCTACTCTTGAAGAACCTAGAGAGAAGCTCAGACCTTTTAGAGGTAGATGCTTTGGATGAAACAAGATTGGACACATGAAGAGAAACTACAAAGGTAAAATTCCTTTCAAATGCTTTTCTAGATATTTTTTCAATTGTCATGCATATGGACACAAGAAGGTTGAATGTAGGAAGCCTGATCAATCAAGAACCAAGAAAGATTACACTAGAGAAGGAGCATCAACTAAGATCACATGTTACAAATGCAATAACTTTGGGCACATTGCAAAGTATTTTAAGTTATAGATTAATCAGAAAAGACCACTTCCTAAATGCTATAAATGTCATAATCCAAGATACATAAAATTTTTTTGCAGATATAATAGAACTGATAACATAAGTGCACCTCCACCTATTAATGTAAATAAGATTATTGGTGATCGTAAGAGTATTGCAGATGAATTTAACAGTCATTTTAGGAAAGAAGAAGATATGAAAAGTGATAAGGTATGGAAGGTAAAAGAACCAAGTGAGGACAAGGTTCAGGGAGAGTCAGTAGATGCTACTGAGTATTCGCCTGGTGCTAATATTGCTACATCAACCTAGATGGTCAAGTATGGCCTTAGAGGGAGAATTGGAAAGAAACATCATAAATATATCCAACCCTTAATTATGGAGATTAAGTTCTTGCAAGCTTCGGGAGAGTATGTGTAAATATTATGAAACATATATCTGTGATCGCATGGCTTTACAGTCTATATGTTGTGATTGCCAGATTGTTAGTTGATTGGATCATGTGTAGAGATGAGTTTATTGGGAATTGTGTCATTTATTTACACAATAAAGTATAAGGACAATTGAAGGAAGTTATCTAATCATCATTCGAAGAAGAAAAGTCAGAGAAGAACAAAGATTTGAGCAAGAAGAATAAAGAAGCAAGTGTGTTATGTGATTGGATGAAGCAAAAATTCACAGAGTCATCAAAGAAGAGGTATTTTTGATTAGTTGCAAAAATTTTTTATGGATACTCCATTGATGTTTGATATCATCAAAAGGCCTAGATAAAAATTTAAAAAACATCTATTTAAATCTACTGAAGATGATCCCGAAGGTGCATTTTCACAAACACTCTACGATGTTCTACATGTCAAAGACATTAGGGCTTACATTCACTATAAGTATGAGCCTTTGGGAGACTTTGAGATCTATAAGGAGATGAAGGAAATGATTAGAGAAGATGACAAATGGAAAGATGAGTTTGAAGATCTTGAGAATCTCAGTATCATGTGAATGACAAAACTCTATGAATTTGCCGAAGAGGAATGGATCAAAATCATTCTAAGTAGAGTACACAACCAATTCATTGTGGATTGGAGGTATGAAGCAATTTTATTCATGGTATAATAGGTTTGGATAACTCTGGTGCTATCCCTATCACTGAAAATAACACAAATAAATAGGTGGAAAACCTAACCCATTCGAGATGGGACAAGAGGGCGATGACCATAGTCAACATATTTCAGCAAAATTTTAGATTAGTTTCCATGATTCTTGGATATAAACTACACTATAGCAACTAACCTAACTCGGTATCTATAGGAGTAATCATGATGGAATATAGAATGGTAAGGGAAAATGTCAAATACAATCTTTACAAAGTACTTGCACAATAGTTTTTGGAGAATGTGAAGCAGATAAAGATGGATAAGCTGAAGGAATTCAAGTTTGGATCATTATTGATACACATGTACATCCACATTGTACAAAAATTTCCTGGTATGCACCCTAGAGCTTCAAAGGATAGTGAAACCGCTGGAATTCAGATTACACAAAGTTATAGAAGACAAAATAGTACATGGGTTGATGGAGAACTATTTGTGATGATCAAAATTTTATAGAGAGAGATGAGATATAAGGATACCTCAGGCTTTGGTAGAGAAGTATAAAGGATACAATCTATTTCATGGTTGAAATGGATTGTGTTTTCTTTGAGGCAGTAAAACCTAGAACTAAATGGTGTTATCCTCTATGATATGAAGTTCGTCCTAAGGTTTTGACTATGCAAGTTGAACATGTATTATCTTCAAAGATTGATCCATTCAAGGAAATATGAGGCACTTATGAAGAGAAGTCTGCGAAGATAAGGGAAGAACAAACTCAAGCAACAAGAAAGAGGAAAGTAGATAATGTGGTAGAAAATCTAGCAACCAAGTCTTGTATTACAAAGGAGGATATGAAAGAGGTAAGGAAGAAGATGAAAAAAGGTGTTTCTATGTTGGCGAGTACTGCTCTTGCAACCCTTCCACCTCTAGAAATAGAGAAGGTTATCAATCCACCTCCTACTATAGTTGATATACCTAAAACCACAACTACATCACCGAAGAGGATATAACAAGAAGAGAAACCCAAGGAATTACCTAAGAGAAACACTAGGTCCACTAAATAGGACTCTCCTCCTAAGAAATAAAGGACATAAGTTGTAAAGGAGAAAGAAGAGGAGAAGAAAGTGGAAGAGAAGAGAATAGAAGTGAAACAACTCTAGAAACCTGATATGAGGATATGGGAGAAGAGGATCATTGAGCAGGGAAATATTATTACATTGTCTAGATATTATGAGAGGTATGATGCATCTGATCAAATCTTGATTGAGGACATTTTCATCAATCATTTACTTGTTTTTAAGAAGAACTTATTTGAAGTTTAAGGCAGTATACCTAAGGATCTATACGAGAAATTAGAGATTTGAAAATAGTTAGCACAAATTGAAGATGAAACAATTAGAACACAAGCCATTGTAGATTTGTTACCCATTGTTTCTGTTAAAGAGATGGAAAGGATATTAAATTCTATAAAACCTCTATTGAGAACTAAATCAAGACTGGTAAAGATAATGGGGAGAAAATATGATGAAGTGATTGAGGAAACACAAAATTTTATAGACAAGGTTCTGATGGGGACTGGTCCTGAGAAATTGTTGGAATAGTCCCAAGGGATAACTGATAGGGGGGTGAATCAGTTATCAGATAGTTTTATTCTTTTTCTCCAACTAAGTATAGAATATCATTAAGCATATACACATTAAGATAACACAAAATAGAACACCAAAATTTTGGTTACGGGGAAACCAAAATAGGTAAAAACCTAGGTGGAAATTAGCACCCACAAAGAACTATACTTGAGTATAATAATCCCTATTAGAAGATCTTACAGCCCTGTTAAGAGTTGATCTTTACAATGCAATAATTACAGTGACCTAGTTAAGGGTCAGACCCTGTTAGGAGTCTTTTACAAATAACCTTTTTAGGGGTGAGGACTCACTGTCCAAAAGCACACTGCTAAAATGATGAAGGTTGCAACCTTTAGTAAAACAGATATACACTATATCTAATAATGAATTGTTTGAGTAGACCTGCCATCTTGATCAGTTCCAATGTATTATATACACTCTCTGCTTCTTCACATAGATCTTAATTTTATGTATGAAATAGCTTTACTGTCCCAAAACAATCAACATTATGCTCTATTCTATTTTTGTCTCTTTTCTTGTCATTCACACTTAGTGATCTCAAAATGAATTACTATATGTATCTTCTCCAAAAGATATGAAAATGACAGCTATAAGAGTCCCTTCAATGCTTCTCTTGTCGGCTAAACTAAGCACACAACATAATTAGAACCGCGCATAAAAAAATGAATAGACACATCGCTTCACATAGTCAGCTTCACCAAAAATAACCAAATGTCATGCTTCAGATGAAACATGATTAGAACATTTGGTTAATTATCTTTTACTCATAACTAAACATGAATCTGAACACACATATCCCACATATAGGTGCAATTGGAGAATTAATGAAATTACTGTCGGCTTTCTGAAAATAATTCTCTAAAACTATAGATGGTAAACAAAGTAACATAACTCAACTGTTATTGAACATCTAAATCTGTGTGTATGAATATGGTATCATAACTATGTCTAAAACATAAAAACAACTGTGCAAGGATTCCACATATCCATACTAAAAAGTGAATATAGTATACTATTGTATACTATATGTTGTCATCAATGACAAACATACAGTCAACTATTTGCACAAAGGAAAATCTCCAACAATCTCCCCCTTTGACATTGATGGCAACATATGATTAAAAACACCCTCAATCTAAAAGTGTCTTCTTTCTTTTTACAATATTCCCAATATCCTCATCAAAGGTTCCTCTTCATTACTGCATCTCCTTTGACTGTGTTTTTATTTTCATGACTATATACTCCCCTAGAGTATATGATCCCCCTTACTATATACTCCCCCTTTGACATCAGTGGAAAAGGATGTCAAATACAAATAAGTACATGTATTTCTCCAGAAGTAGAGTAGTCAACCACTCATAAGTCACAAAGGACGGATGCATTTTCTATGAGTTCTAATCAGACTCAGGAAAGGGAATTACTCCTAGCTTCTTCCTGAGATAATCAAAAGTATCTTTTGATAATGGTTTCATGTATATGTCTGCCAACTAATCTTTAGTGCTGACATAATCTAGCTTCACTTCTCTTTCTACAACTTTTTCTCTTAGAAAATGATGTTTTATTTCCATGTGTTTTGTTTTTGCATGCATCACAGGTTTCTTTGACATATTAATGGTGCTAGTGTTATCACAATGGATTAAAATGGGATAATCAATCTAAATTCAAAAGTATTTAATCATCTGTTTGATCCAAACCATTGTTGAACAATTCAATGCGGCTGCTACATACTCAGCTTCTGTAGTTGACTGAGAAATATAGTTTTGCTTCTTTCTTGTCCAAGTAACCAACCTGTCTCCAAGAAATACTACTCCTCCTGAGGTACTCTTTCTATCACCAAAACAACCTACCTAATCTGCATCTGTGTATACATGAAGCTCTACATTTTTTGAATTAGGATACCATAAACCATAGTCTATAGTTCCCTTTAGATATCTAAATATTCTTTTTATTTCCATTAGGTGATTATGTTTAGGTTCAGCTACAAATCTCCCAACAATTCCAACTGCATTAGATATATCTAGTCTAGATTGAGTGAGATATATGAGTTTTCCAATCATGGACTTGTAAAGTGTTTTGTCAACTACTGCGGAGTCATCATTTTTAGAAAGTGTGCTTCCTGTTATCATAGGAGTTCTTATTGTCTTGCAATATTCCATTTTGAATGTCTTCAATATCTCCTTCACATATTTAGACTAATTTATGAGTATTCCTCTATTTGTCTACTTTACATTTAATCCCAAAAAGTATTTTATAGGTCCAATCATGCTCATTTCAAATTCACTCTGCATCTCTTTGGGAAATTCTGCACTAAGCTTGTCATTACCTCAAAAAATAATGTCATCAACAAATATGGCAACAAGTAATAATCCTTCAAGTGTCTCTCTGATGAATAGGTTTCAATCTACTGCTCCCTTTTTGAATCCAATCTTTGTTAAGTAGCCATCAAGTCTCTCATACCATGCTCTTGGGGCCTGTTTAAGTCCATAGAGGGCTTTCTTTAGTCTGCATACCAAGTCTGGTTTGTCTGAAAGTTTGAATCCTTCAGGCTGGTCTATGTAGACTTCTTCCTTCAAGTCACCATTTAGGAAAGCTGACTTGACATCCATCTGATATACTTTGAAGTTCTTGAATGTTGCATAGGCCAAAAGAAACTTTACAGATTCCAGTCTACTCATAGGGGCAAATGTATCAGAATAGTCAATTCCTTCTCTTTGCGCACATCCTTTACATACCAATCTTGCTTTATTTCTTATCACTATACCATCTTCATTTCTTTTGTTTCTGAATATCCACTTAGTTCCAATCACGTTCTTGTCACAAGGTGTAGCGACCAATTCCCATGTGTCATTCTTAATTATTTGATCTAATTCTTCTTCCATTGCATTTTTCCAATTTGAATCATTACACGCATCTTCAACACTTAAGGGTTTAATTTGTGAAAGTAAACATACCTCTTCATCAATGATTTAACCTTTTGCTCTGGATCTTGTCAAAACTTTACTGCTCTGATCTCCAATGATATCTTCTTTTGAATGGTATCTAGATGTGTATTTTGAAATTTTAGGTGTGACATTCTCATATGTGATCTATGATTCTTCTTGAATTGGTTTAGGGTTATTGTATGATACATCAATACAATCAAAAATTTCTTCAATAGCTATTTCTTTATTGATTGGTCTAGGTTCATCTTCAATCCTAGGTACATATTCATAATATCTCTCTTGAATCATGAACTTCTCATTAATCTTCACATGTGCACTTTTAATGATTTTCTTCAACCTTAAATTAAAACATCTATAAGCTTTTCTCTTAGTAGAGTAACCAAGAAATATACCTTCATCACTTCTAGCATCAAATTTACCAACACCATCATCTCTCTTGATGTAGCACTTTCTTCCAAAGATTCTGAATTATTTTATTGTAGTTACATTACCAAACCTAAGTTCATAAGGTGATTTGTCTACGCCTGGTCTTAGTTGAATTTGGTTGATAGTATAGACTGATTATTGACTTCATCTCTCCAATAGGTGTGCGTAACTTTTCCTTCAATCATGATAGTGCATGCTATGTCAAGTATTATCTTGTTTCTCATTTCTACAACTCCATTTTGTTGAGGGGTTATGGGTGCACTTAGTTGTCTTTTGATCCCATGTTCTTCGTAGTACTCAAGAAACTTGTCAGAGGTGAATTCTCCTCCTCTATCAGATCTCAGACATTTTATCTTTAATCCAGACATATTTTCAACTTTAGCTTTGAATATTTTAAACTTCTCAAAAGCTTCAGATTTGTCTTTCAAGAACGCAACCCACATCATTCTGGAGAAACCATAAAAAAAAAAAAAATGAAATACCTTTCACCATAGTATGATCTTGTTTGAGTAGGTCCACATAAGTTTGTATGCACTAGATCTAATTTGTTCTTTGTAGAGTTCTGTTTTCTTCTGAATGAGGTTCTCACATGCTTTCCCATCACATATTCCCTGCACATAGTATCAACTGATCTTGCAATACTAGGAAGGTATCTTATTGCCTTTACATTGCTTATCTTTACTATGTTGTCAAAATTGATATGAAAAAGTCTTTTGTGCCATAACCAATTGTCATCCACTTTTGCAATAAAACAACTTACTTTGGAGTTAAGATGAAAAAAATTACCTTTGGTCTTTGAACCTGATGCATTCATGTCTTCTTCTTTGTTGCTAATAATGCACATGTTGTTTTTGAATTCTAACTGATATCCTTTATCAAGCAACTGTCCAACACTTAGTAAGTTATGATGCAAACCATCAACATACAGAACATCATCTGTTTTGTTCTTTCCATCTAAGGTGATAGATCCTCTACCTATGATAGGTTTGGGAGTGTTATCTCAAAATCTAAACATGCCACCTTTGTACTTATCTAGATGTACAAATCTATCTTTGTCTCCTATCATGTGATGAGAACACCCGCTATCTATGATCCAGTCTGTTCTGATGTCTGCTTGTGAAACTAAAGCCAATTCTTGTGCTTTCTTTTCATCTTCAATTTCTATTTTTTCAATCATTTTTTCGTTATCTTTAATTGCAATGAATCCAATTTCATCTTCCTCTGAATCATCATCAGTCACACCATCTTCAGCATGATAGCATTCCTTAGTATATTTGGGTTTGTAATGTGATCTAAACTTCTTGATTCTTTTAGGACACTTGGATGCAAAGTGGCCAACTTTGTTGCATGAAAAACATTTGAATGGTAGCTTTCCTTCATATTTTCCTTTACCTTTCCTTTCTTTCTTAGCAATCATAGAAATGATTTCTTCTAGTTCTCTATCAATTTCTTCTTTCTCAATATTACAAGAGATGCTCAAGGGTTTCTTACCATGGACTGAAGCTTTGAAGGTTGTTTCCATTTTAGGTTTTGTCTTCAATCTTGATATCTCAAATGCAGATATTTTTCTGATCAAGGTTTCTCCTTTGAAGTCCTTTGTGAATTGCATGGTTTCATCCAAGATGTTTATCTTGCTTTCATAATCTTCTATCAGTGTTGTCATCAGTTTTTCCATTATACCTTCCTCTGATATTTCTCCACCATTGTTCCTGATTCTTGAGACTGCTTCATTAATCCTCTGATTGTAAGCTCTGATGTTTTCTTCAGGTAGCATCTCTAAATTGTTGTATCTTTTCTTCCATGTCTTTCTACATGCATTCTTGTCTTGGATGTCTCCTTCAAACATGTCTTCTAGGTGTTTCCAAATTGAATATGCTTTGTCTTCCTTCTTGATCTCAGAAAATTGACTGTCAGATAGGGCATTGATTAGGGCTTCTTTGGAAATTGCATTTTAGGTGAATACTTTCTTTTGTTTATTAGTAGAATATTATTTTGCAAGGTCTTTCAAGGTAGGAACATCAATTGCATGAGTAGCAACCTCATAGATCTCAAAACCAATGCACTAAAGATGTGTTATCATTTTGTTCTTCTAGTCAAGATAATTCTCTCAATCAAACTTAGGACTCTCTTTCCTGAAGTATGCCATTTGATCTACCTTAAGTTGTTAGGCTTTCTCTCCAAGGTACTTGGCTCTGATACCAATTGTTGGAATAGTCCCAAGGGATAACTGAGAGGGGGGGGTGAATCAGTTATCAGCTAGTTTAATTATTTTTCTCCAATTAAGTATAGAATATCATTAAGCATATACACATTAAGATAACACAAAATAGAACACCACAATTTTGGTTAGGGGGAAACCGAAATAGGTAAAAACCCCGGTGGGAATTAGCACCCACAAAAAACTATAATTGAGTATAATAATCCCTGTTAGAAGATCTTACAACCCTATTAAGAGTTGATCTTTACAATGAAATAAGTACAATGAACTAGTTAAGGGTCAGACCCTGTTAGGAGTCTTTTACAAATAACCCTGTTAGGGGTGAGGACTCACTGTCCAAAAACACACTGCTAAAATGATGAAGGCTAAAATCTTCAGTAAAATAGATATACACTATATCTGATAATGAACTATTTGAGTAGACCTACTGTCTTGATCAGTTCCAATGTATTGTATGCACTCTCTTCTTCTTCACATAGATCTTAATTTGATGAATGAAATAGCTTTACTATCCCAAAATAATCAACATTTTTCTCTGTTCTATTTATGTCTCTTTTCTTTTCAATCACACTTAGTGATCTCAAAATGAACTGCTATATGTGATGTGGACAGAAGTCTTGTTCTGCTACTACAGAACCAGCTTGGCTCTATTCTGAGATCTTTCTCCTAGATCCCTTAGGGTATTCACAACCCTAACTGAGGTAAGACACTCTCAACTTTACCTCCTCTTCAAGACTCAGTCCCACATCAAAATGTTCTTCATTGTCTTCTTACTGAACCTACACAAATAGATTCATTCAACCAATGTTTTCAGAACATTGTTCTCATTCTCTTCCCTAGCCAGACTATTACCAAGCTTTCTTAGGGTAAGATCTCCAGACTCTTTGCTGTTGCTTCTACTATAGAAAAAAAAAGGAAACTATGTACAAGGGCTCCTCTCGAGTTCCATCCCAACACATGACTCTCACCATGGATTTAGGAATCTCAAGGGGCCATTACTACTTACAACCCAGAACAGGTGAAGAACTAAAAACTTACAAAATAGAAAATAAAGTAACTAATCTACTTGCATGCAAAATGAAAAAAGAAGTTTGATATCCACTGAGCACACTATCTACAACTTTTCATTACTGGAAACAAACAAAATAGTATAATAATCTGCAACTCTGTGATTTCATGTAGCTTCTCTTTTCTTCTATCTCTACTCTCTAGATCTTCAAAAACGAAGGCTCTAGATGTTATTAGTAACCATCCTCTCATAGGAAACAACCCTAATGGTCCACTCATTTGCAAGAATCTCTTCAGGAACCATTACACTAACCATACTATCCATAAAAGATAATATCCTCTTTTCACAGGTCGTTACGACTGAATATTGCTGAGCAACAATAAATAAAGTCAAGCTCCAGTGTTGGCTGAGTTGCTAGGCACAAATGTAGGCCAAGTTGCTAGGCACAAATGTAGGCTGAGCTGCTAGGCACAAATGTAGGCCGAGTTTCTAGGCACATATGTAGGCCGAGCTGCTAGGCAATGTAGGCCGAGTTTCTAGGCACAAATGTAGGCCGAGTTGCTAGGCACAGATGTAGGCTAAGTTGCTAGGCAATGTAGGCCGAGTTGCTAGGCAATGTAGGTTGAGTTGCTAGGAAATGTAGGTCTAGTTTCTAGGCACCAGTGTATGCCAAGTGCTAGTGATTCCAAGTAGCTTATCCAAAGTTCCCAATGCCTTGGTTGGATTTCCAGAGGCTTGCCACCTACCTCACACACACACACACAACTAAAGGAAACCAACTAAGCAACCTATCTAGACATGGATTGAACTAGTCATATCCATCTTAGGGGAAAAAAATGACCTTCTAAGGTCCACACACACTCTCCTGACTTGGCTAGAGTCAGTACATGCCAGAAATAAGGAGCTAGGGGTTGATTTAGGTGTGCTCCTACACCATACTCCCCTAGACAAAAGAAAGGTTAATCCATGCTTGGATTGAGCATGTTTGGATCAATGCCCAACCCCTTGAAGTTTGTTTCTCTGATCCAAGTAGCATCAACTTCTTCTTTGCCATTCCATTTGATAAGGTGCTCCATATAGTCTCTGCTCCTAGTCTTCTTATAGACCCTTGAGTCTAGTATCTTTTCAGCTGTCATAGATGGAGTATGGGATAATTTTAGATCTTTTACATCTTGAAGGTTCTAATTAGCATCTTGAATTGGTCCTTTGTATGCTATCAAATCTGCAATGTTGAAAATTGGTGACAACTCAATGTCTTCAGGAAGCTCCACCTTGTATGTATTGTTTCCATACTTTGCAAGTATCTTACATGGACCTAGCCTCTTCATCTATAGCTTGTGAGTAACACCTTTCTGTAGCCTATGTTTTTTCAAGTGTACCATCACAAAGTCTCCAATCTAAAACTGAACATCCCTCTTTGTTGCATCCACCTTTTTCTTTACCTTTTCAACATTCTCAATCAAGTTCTTTCTCACACTTTCATGTACTTCTCTCATTAAATGAGCAAATTCCTCAGCATGTCCACTACCATGCATTCCTTCCTTCAATTCTCTAAGCTCAAAAATTCCTCTTGGGTGAAAGCCATAAACAATTTCAAAAGGACTCTTACCCGTTGATCTATTCACTGTATCATTATATGCATATTCAGCTTGCCCAATGAGTTGGTCCCATGCTTGACCATACTCCTTTGTGATGCATCTCAGTAAGTTACCAAGACTTCTATTGACTACCTCTTTTTGGTCGTATGTCTGTGGATAATATGCAGATCCAAAAGACAAGTTAGTGCCGAGCTTTTGCCATAAGGTCTTCCAAACATGGCTCATGAATTTGTTGTCTCTATCTGAAACAATAGTAAGTGGGAGTCCATGTATCCTCACCACTCCACCAAAAAATAGCTGAGCAATGTTACAAGCATCATGAATAGTCTTGCAAGGTATAAAATGTGCCATCTTACTAAATTTGTCTACAACAACAAAAATATTGTCATATCCCTACCTTGTTCTTGGAAACCCAACTACAAAATCCATGCTTATGCATTCCCATGGTCTAGTTGGGATTGGAAGTGGCTGATAAAGAATTGCATTAGAAGATGTGCCCTTTTCTTTTTGACACACTACACAACTCTCAACATACTGTCTAACATCTTTATTCATTCTAGGCCAAAAGTAGAACCTAGTGACTAGCTCTTGAGTCTTACCGACTCCAAAATGACCACTAAGTGCTCCATTATGTTTTTATTGGATCAAATTCTCTCTCATAGACCCTTTAGGAACACAAATCTGACCTCCTTTAAACAACAAATCATTCTGCAAGGTATATTCAGAAAACTCACCATGAAAGTTGTTTTTAAACTCCTTGCATACTTTGTAGATTTGGGCAAAATCTTCATCTTCAGCATATAGGTCTTTGAAGCTATCAATACCTATGCTTTGCAGCTGAACTTCTTGGATTTTAAGCAGCCTTCTGCTCAATGCATCAACAAACTTGCTCTGTACTCCCTTTTTATGCTTGATATTGAAAGTGTAGGCTTGTAGATACTCCACCCACCTCATGTGTTTGCTACTAAGTTTGTCTTGAGAGCTAAGGAAGCTGAGAGCTTGGTTATTAGTATATACTATGAACTCCTTTGGCAGCAAGTAGTGCCTCCACTTCTTGAGTGCTTGGACTAGATCATACAACTCTAAGTCATAAGAAGAGTACTTCTTTGCATCATTTATCTTCTCACTATGGAAAGCTACTGGTCTTCCTTCTTGTCTTATGACAGCCCCAATGGCCACATTAATTACATCACATTCTACTGTAAAAATCTTATCAAAGCTTGGAAGAACTAGAGTAGGCAACTCTGCGATCTTCTCCTTGAGTGTTTCAAACCCTTTTTCTGCTTGTGCTGTCCATTGAAACTTTGTCTTCATCCCACCTCTAATGGTGTCTAACATAGGTGCACAAATCCCACTGAAATGTCTAATAAAATTTCTATAATACTAAGCTAAACCATGGAAAATTCTCACCTTAGTAGCAGCCTTGGGAGTAGGCCAACTTAGAATGACATCCACCTTTTCTTGGTCCATTTTGAGGTTACCCTGTGACAAAACAAAACCGAGATATACCAGCTCCTGCTTCATGAAGTCACACTTCTCCAAGTTGATCATTAGCTTTTCATCATGTAATTTCTTGAAAAAAAATTTCAAATGCCTAATATGCTCCTCCTTAGTTCTACTGAAAACTAAAATGTCATCTAGGTAGACAACAACAAACTTACCAATGCATTCTAC
>MU224881.1:2448843-2508234 GCA_018584345.1 Thuja plicata | reverse complement strand
CCTCCTTTCTTAGGTGCTAAAATAGTAGGGACTACACATGGGCTTATGCTCTTTCTAATTAGGCCTTGGTCTAATAACCCTCTGATTTGCTTGGCTATTTCCTCATTCTGTTGAGGGGTCATCTTATGGGAAGCTTTGTTGGGTAAGGTAGCTCTTGGTATGAAGTCAATCTTGTGACTAACAAGTCTCTTAGGAGGTAGGGGAGTGGGCTAGCCATCATTCACAATATCCTTATACTCTTGTAGTATTTATTTTACCTCATTTGGTACCTCTTCTTTCTTGACAGCAACTTCGTCTTTTGGCTTCAATACTAAAGCAAAACCAACACCTTCTCCTTCTTCTACAGTCTTCAAGAACTCCTTCTCACCAACCATGAGCACACTTGGACTTGATGTCTTCATCTGTCCTTCTTCTATTAGTGTCTGAATTTTGAAAGTCACTCCATCTTTCTTAAATGAGTATGCATTCTTGGTTCCATCATGTATGGCTTGGCTGTCAAATTGCCATGGCCTTCCAAGTAGAAGGTGGCATGCATCCATGGGAAGAATGTCACATAGAACTCTATCTTTATACTTTCCAATGGTGAACTCTACCCATGCTTGTTCTCCTACAAACACATGTTGTCCTTTGTTGAGCCATGTAACCTTCTATGGGTTTTCATGTGGAATCCTTTTCAAATTTAATTTGTTGGCTGCCTCTTCACTTATGATATTATCAGTTGAGCCTAAATCAATAATGACTCTACACACCTTTCCTATAATCTTGCACTTCACTCTAAAGAGTGCTCTCCTTTGACTTGGTTCTTCTTTGCTTGGCTCTCTGATTAAGGTCCTCCTTATCATGAGGTTCTCACCTTCTTTTGATTCTAATGGTACCTCAGATGGTTTGCTGCTACAACTTGATTCTTCTTGGACATAGTTAACTCTTTTTCCACCTCCTTGAGAAGTAGAACCTTTTTCAGGACACCGATATGCATGATGTCCAAATTGCTGATAGTTGTAACACTTCATTGAAAAGAAGTAAGATCCTCTTCCTTGGTTATTAGTTCTTCCTCTTGAACTACTATTTGAACCTCTTCCTTGATTCTTAGTGTGTTTGGACTCACTCTAATTTCTTCCTCCATATCCTCCTCTATGACCTCTGCTGTCTCTTCCTCTTCCTCTACTATTTGAATCTTGCTTCTTCTTGAATTTTTCCTCCACCTTGAGGGCTAGCTAGTAACATTGGTGCACAATCTTGGGGTTTAAGTGACTAATTTCCTCTTGGATACTCCACTTGAGTCCATTCAAGTACCTAGCCACTTTCAGGCTTTCTTCTTCCATCACATGTGACCTTAAGCATAGTTTGTGAAATTCTTTGGTGTAGGAACTGACTTCTAAATCTTTTTGTCTCAGATTCTGTCTGTTTTTGTGCAACTGCACTTCATAATCATCAAGAAGGTAAGTTTCCTTCATCTTGGCCACCATACCTTTCCAACTGGTTATGGGGTTCTTTCCTTCTTTTGCCCTTTCATCTTGGACAAACTTCCACCAAGTGAGAGCAGTTCCTCTCAACCTTGTCTTGGCTATTATTACTTTCTGAGCTTCGGTCACATTATCATAGTCAAAATGATTTTCAAGACCTTCTATCCATTCCATGATTAATTCTGGTTCCATCTTGCCACTAAATAAAGGCACACCTTCTAAGGACTTACCACTCATTGCCTTCAATGCTTTCAAGAATGGCTCTTCTTAAAGCACAGGGTCTGGCTCTAGAATACTGTCTTCCTCTGCCACTGCTTTACCCTTTCCATAAGCTTCTCTTATTTTTTCATTGACTGCTGCAGTCCTAAGCTGTACTTCTTCCAACTTAGTCACCATCTCAGCTAATTGTTCCTTTAGAAGTCTATTCTCCTCCTTTTTCTCTTCCACATCTTTTGTGAGTTCCACATTGGTCACCATCTTGGATGAGTTGACAGAAGTTTTTGTAGATAACATCCAAACAACACATGCCCAAATATTTTAGGGCTCTGATACCATTCTGATGTGAACAGAAGTCTTGTTCTGTTACTACAGAACTAGCTTGGCTCTATTCTGAGATCTTTCTCCTAGATCCCTTAGGGTATTCACAACCCTAACTGAGGTAAGCCACTCTCAAATTTACCTCCTCTTGAAGACTTAGTCCCACATCGAAATGCTCTTCATCTTTTTCTTACTGAAGCTGCACAAATAGATTCATTCAACCAATGTTTTCAGAACATTGTTCTCATTCTCTTCCCTAGCCGAACTATTACCAAGCTCGCCTAGGGTAAGATCTCCAGACTCTTTGTTGTTGCTTCTCCTACAGAAAACAAAAAGGAAACTGTGTACAAGGGCTCCTCTCAAGTTCCATCCCAACACATGACTCTCACCATGGATTCAGGAATCTCAAGGGGCCATTACTACTTACAACCCAGAACAGGTGAAGAACTAAAAACTTACAAAATAGAAAATAAAGTAACTAATCTACTTGCATGCAAAATGAACAAAGAAGTTTGATATCCACTGAACACACTATCTTCAACTTCTCATTACTAGAAACAAACAAAACAGTATAATAATCTGCAACTCTATGATTTCCTATAGCTTCTCTTTTCTTCTATCTCTACTCTCTAGATCTTTAAAAATGAAGGCTCTAGATGTTATTAGTAACCATCCTCTCATAGGAAACAACCCTAACAGTCCACTCATTCACAAGAATCTCTTCAGGAACTGTTACACTAACCATACTATCCATAAAATATAATATCCGCTTTTCACAGGCCGTTACGACTAAATATTGCTGAGCAACAATAAAGAAATCCAAGCTCCAATGTTGGCCGAGTTTCTAGGCACAAATGTAGGCTGAGCTGCTAGGCACAAATGTAGGCCGATTTGTTAGGCACAAATGTAGGCCAAGCTGCTAGGCACAAATGTAGGCCGACTTGCTAGGCACATATGTAGGCTGAGCTGCTAGGCAATGTAGGCTGAGTTGCTAGGTACAAATGTAGGCCGAGTTGCTTGGCAATGTAGGCTGAGTTGCTAGGCACCAGTGTATGCCAAGTGCTAGTGATTCCAAGCAGCTTGTCCAAAGTTCCCAATGCCTTGGTTGGATTTCCAGAGGCTTGCCAACTACCTCACACACACACAACTAAAGGAAACCAACTAAGCAAGCTATCTAGACATGGATTAACCTAGTCATATCCATCTTAGGAAAAAATAAATGACCTTCTAAGGTCCACACACACTCTCCTGACTTGGTTAGAGTCAGTACGTGCTAGAAATAAGGAGCTAGGGGTTGAGTTAGGTGTGCTCCTACACCAATATGTATCTTCTCCAAAAGATATGAACATGATGGCTATAAGAGTCACTTCAATGCTTCTCTTGTCAGATAAACTAAGCACGCAACATAATTAGAACCACGCAACTCAAAATGAATAGACGCATTGCTTCACATAGTTGGCTTCACCAAAAATACCCAAATTTCATGCTTTGGATGAAACATGATTAGCACCTTTGGTTAATTATCTTTTACTCATAAATAAACATGAATATGAACAAACATATGCCACAGATAGGCGCAATTGGAGAATTAATAAAATTACTGTTGGCTTTCTGAAAACAATTCTCTGAAACTATAGCTAGTAAACAGAGTAACATAACTCAACTATTATTGAACATCTAAATCTACGTGTATGAACATGGTATCATAACTATGTCTAAAACATTAAAAAAACCACTCAAGGCTTCCACATATCCATACTGAAAAGTGAATACAATATACTGCTGTATACTATATGTTTTCATCAATGACAAACATACAGTCAACTATTTGCACAAAGGGAAATCTCCAAAATTCTTCACCTCTCAAGGCTACTAAGCCTAAATCTATTCTAAGCGGTGAATCATCAAGGGTAGCTAGAGTAAAACTTGATAAATCAGAAGTTGAAGATAATAGTCAATTTGTCAGTACTGTAAAGCGGATAGATTTATTTGTTACTAGTGTACTTGTGCCTTTGGACACTTTGCAGGATGCTAGTGACCCTTTTGAAAGGAATACTGACAATGTTGCAGATATTGGAGGAAGCATTGATCTGAAAGTGGTGATAAAGTAGAACAGAAAGAGAGTGAAGCTAAGGTAGCTGAGGAAAAAGTAAATAAAGTTGAATTAAAACAAGAAACTCATGTATCTGTTTCTTCATGTTTATTGTTGGAAAGTGGAGATAAAACTCTAAGCACTAACATTGAGAGCATGGATGAGGATGAGTTGATGAAGCTATCTTACATAGCCTTTGCCAAAGCGAAAGAGAGATCTGAGTAGAAATTTGAGAAAAAGTTAGAAATAATGGAAAGAGCAGTTGATATCATCAAAAAAATCCTACTTATACCTCTTACTTTCCAAGGAAAGGACACTGCAAAGAAACTGAACAAGGTATTTGATGACTTTGACAGTCACTAGGAGTCCTTAGAGCAGATCGTAGAAGGAAAAGCAGAACAAAAATACTTAGTAAAGAAGTTAGAGGAAGTATGCAAGTGTATTTCATGTGACTTGGGCATACTAGGAAAAACCATGACTAAAGCAAAAATTTGTGTGACACATGGAAGGAAGTTATACAATTACTGTGTAAATCCTATCAGACATCTTCAAAACATTTAGGACATTATAGAAAAGGATAGAAAAACCCTAGATAAGTTGATGCACAATTGTGAGACCTCCTCACACACTATATTGGAGTTAGACAAAGAAGTGTCCATAGTATTGGACAAAATGAGTGTGTTGGAGATAGATAAAGGGAGAGTTATTGGAATATTTGGTATTTCAAAGAGTTTTATTACTCCTAAGTTATCAATTCTTGAGATACGCCTTTCAGACATGGAGAAGACAATGTAGGCTCTCACTGGGAACATACGTACTGAGTAAAGGAAACAGAGAAATTTTATTTTTCACTGAATTGACTGATTCATGTGAGTCAAATATTAGTAAAGACTTGAACTGAAGAAGTAAAGATCTTGGAAAAATCATTCCAAGATGTGCTTAAGATGGTCTAAATTTTTGGTAAGAAGTTGCTTAAATTTTGTTATCTATTCTACATTTTTGTACACCTTTTCCATTGATGTCAAAGGGGGAGAAGTGAAGATATGAAAAATGTACAGAGGAAAGGTAGAGAAGATAATATAGAATAGTAAACAGGTAAAGGAGATAAAGAAGTGTAATGTATATTCTTTTTGGTATTGACAGTCATTTTTCACTAAGTGATGCCATCAATGCCAAAGGGAGAGATTGTTGGAAAGTGGCTCATTCAAGAGTGTTCAAGAACACATTAGGCTTTTCATTTATGGAAAAACATCAGTTACAAATGATCTCTTAGAGTGGAACACAATTTTGGAGTTAAGGCTTGCAAAAATGACTAAGTCAAGAAAGCAGTTTATAAGGTACAAGAGTATAGTTTTGTGTAGTGAACACTATATATATTGAATGAAGAGATGTGAGATTAGAGGAATCTATTTTGGGGTATGAGAGACCTTTATTTAAGATTTCTTGAGTTTTGGAGTTTATAGATGAAAGATACAGATGTTTGAAGATATGCAAAGACAGTGATACAACGAGACAAAGCAATAGAATGGTCGTGATGATTAAGGGAGTGTAACGTGGAATCTAAACGTGCTATGTTAGATTTAGATTGTGTATTACCTATATTTTGATATTTTATGATCACTGACTTTGCATTTATTTTTTGTAAAAGTGTTGGTTCCATTTTGTGGTGTATTTGGGAGCCAACTAGGTATGTAATAATGTATATATATGAAGAGCTTTCGACAAGCGAAGTATGTTATGTATGCGAATGGGTGAATGGATGTATTGTGATGTTAGAATCAGATAGATAATGATGTGAGCTACAATTGGAACTACCTAATCATAGAAGATTCTTGTTTATGTTAATTTTGATAAAAAATTATAATAGAGACATGTTTATGATTGTATGAACAGTGAGCTCAGTGTATACCTTTAACATGGTTTTGTATTCCTTTAATAGGGAAATGTGCTAATATAATATTCAGCTCCTAATAGGGCTAGGTCTCCTAACAGGGACAAAATAATTTTAGTGCATATTTGTGGGTACCATCCCCACTGAGTTTTCCCTTGTTCTGGGTTTCCTTGAGAACAAATTTATGGTGATATGAGTTGTGTGTTTTGTGTTTATGTTCTTTTCATTTCAAAAATTATCTGGTTAAGTTATAATTTGATAAGTTTAAGTTTAAAGTGATGTAATATTGATTCAACCCTCTTCTCAGTATTACTTAATACTAAATTATCTATGGTGTCCCCCCCACAATTGGTTTGTATGCATGTGAGACACTTAAGTCTCTAGTGGACCATGTTGGCTCCTTAGGCACTATTCATCTTATCCTAATTATCATCCACACACCATGCCCGAGCTTGGTAGGATTGAGTCAAGGTTTTTTTAGTGTCTCATTTCTATACTAGCCATGATATTTGCCTGTTAGAGGTTTTCCTCTAAAGGGGAAACACACCCTCTAGACAAGCTTCTCTAGAAGCTACATTAAGCTAAGCTTTCTCTTAACTAAGGTTCTACAAAGATGAGGGGAGAGGATACAACTATAGTTTAATCATAGCATCATGTAAATTAAGGGATCTATCTAATGAAAAATAGCTCAAAAGAAGTGTTGAAAAACACTTCTCCAAACAAACCAAAAAGATTTCATCTCAAATTGAACCTAATTAGAAAAACTAAGTGTTTTCAACCTAAGCAAAAGACATAATTGTTAGGAATAACAGTCCATAAGAACAACTAAGAGGGGGTGAATCATTTTTGATATATAATATTAAACTTTAATCTTTATAAACCAAAATTTCTATACAAATGATAACATAGTAAATGCCAACACAATAACACAATACTTGTTGTTGAGGAAACCCTGTTAAAGGTAAAACCCCAGTGGAAATTAGTACCCACAAATAATGTACTAAGAGTATAATATCCATATTAAAATATTTAGCCCTGTTAGGAGCTTATTACAATATTACAATACACAGTCCCTATTAGGAGAGAGACCCTATTAGGAGTCAAAAAAAGTAGTAGGATCACTGCCCAGGCACACTACCCAAAGAAGGTTAAAGCCACCCTCAAGGATTCACAATCAAAATAAGTGTATATAGGAAATATACAATCCAGTGAACTATCTAATAGCAACTGTCTTTACTTGGTCAGTTCTAATGAAGTATCTTTATTAAAAAATCTCCTCTTCATCCAGCAAAAAAACAAGCCTCATAAAATTCACTTCTCTTCCTTTTCAATCTCTTTCACATATTTTCAAAATAAAATATCACTCATATATACCCTATTACAATAATTCATTAGGATGGCCAATTTAAGCTTTCCTAATACACAAATAATTAATTAGGTCATCCAATTAGGATTTCACAATATACAAATAATTGTTTAACCCATTTCTAATATACACACGATACCTATAACAATTAAACATCAAATACAATCCATCATTTATGCTCCAAGATCCACAATCTTCTCTCATAATTCATAATACACACTACATGTCTGAAGTTGGCCACAAAATAAGTCTTCTCTAGAATAAATGCCACAGATGATGTCACCAGTGCATTCACCAAAATTGACCAGTAAAGAACATTCTCTAATGTGTCCTGAGTCATCCCATAAGCTCGCATGTGCTGAAACATCTTCATCTACAAGATATACTCAAAATATAGAGACCTGCTCTGTCAAGCATTATTGTCACAGTCCAGAAACTAGTCTTCACTAAATCATCTATACCATCATCAATATGTAACCTCAAGTCAAGATAACTTAGGAATAAGGTAGTCACACATATGTCTCCATATCCTTTTCTTCGCTCATTCTGAAACATCCGTATAGTGTCTGTACACTTCCGCCAGTCAAGTAACCAGTTTGTCCTCTCCAAATAAATATATGTTGACATCAATGATAAAACATGAATATCATCAACAAAATGAATAGTATCCAAATCTGATATCATCCACAATATCCCCCTTTGGAATTGATGGAAACATATGGGAAAATCCATCAACCCAAAAGTACTCTCTCTTAATACAATCTTCTCAATATCCTCAACACAAATCTCCCCAAAATAGTAGGGATTTTCACATAGAATATTCTCCCTTTGGCAGTAATGGAAAAGGGTTCCATAACTCAACTATAATTTTTTGTAATATGTATCTTTTCCAAATCTTCATGTCCAACAACTAGGTGCAAGATCACCCAAATGTGTTTTGTAGTGTTCCTACGATAACTCCCCCTAAGGAGTAGATCCATACATCAAGTCCAAAAAATGATATAACTATGAAAGCCACTGAACTAATGCAAATCTGCATCAATTAATTATCACAAGGAGGGGCTCTGACCCTAAGCATGCTTCTAAGATACTCAAAAGCATCTTTTGGCAAAGTTTTTGTAAAAATATATGCTATATGTTCCTTTCTAATAATATAATCCAGTTTAATCTCTTTCTCTACTACACTCTCCCTCAAGAAATGATACTTAATAGAAATATGTTTAGTCTTTGAAAGAATTACATGATTCTTTGACATATTCACTGTGTTAGTTTTATCACAATGGATAACCACTGATTCTTCAAAAATTATTCCAATGTCCTTCAACATTTGTTTCATCCAAACAACTTGTGTGCAATTTATTGCAGCAGCAACATACTCTGATTCAGCAGTAGACTGAGCAATACAGTTCTGCTTCTTACTTAACCAAGAAACAAACCTTTTCCCAAGGAAAAATGCACCACCACTTGTACTCTTTTTTTCATCCACATTACCTACCCAATTAGCATTAGTATAAGCCTGAAAAATAAAATCATTTGATTTTTCATACCATAATCCATATTATGTTGTTCCTTTTAGGTATCTAAAAATTCTTTTCACAACAACAAGATGTGTCTCTTTAGGATATGCTTGGTTTCTTGCCACATTTCCAACTGCATTGGTAATATCTGGTCTAGTGTGAGTTAGATATTGTAGACCACCAATCATGGATCTATACTTTTTATGAAAAACACTTTGAGTCTCATCATTACTAGTCAGTTTGTATCTAGTCACCATAGGTGTTCCCACAGGTTTACAATCTTCCATTCCAAATTTCTTCAACATTTCCTTAAGATACTTGGTCTGAGACATAAAAATGTCATTCTTACTCTGATTGATTTGCAAACCAAGAAAAAAATTCATTTCACCAATCATTGACATCTTAAATTTATTTTCCATTTCTTTAGAGAAATTCTTACTCATCTTATCATTGCCTCCAAAAATGATATCATCAAAAAAAACTTCTATGATTAAGATTCCATCTTTATCAGTTCTCAAATATAAATTACTGTCTACATTACCTTTTCTAAAACCAAGACAAAGTAGATATTTGTCCAATCTTGCATACCATTCTCTCAGTGCTTTTTTCAGTCCATACAGTGCTCTCTTCAACTTACAAACCATATCTTCATCATCTGTCAAACGAAAGCCATCAGGTTTCTCAATGCATACATCTTCTTCCAAATCACCATTCAATAATGTTGATTTCACATCCATTTGATATACTTTAAAGTGTTTATGTGCACCATAAGAAATAAATAATCTCACAGCTTCCAACCTAGAAACATGAGAAAAAATTTCTTCACAGTCTATGCCTTCTTGTTGCGAGTAGCCCTTACACACAAATCTATCCTTGTTTCTTACCACTGTTCCTTCCTCATCCATCTTATTTCTGAAAACCCATTTATTTCCTATTACATTTTGTTCTTAGGTCTTGGAACCAATTCCTAAGTATTGTTTTTCTTTATCTATTAAAGTTCTTCTTCCATAGCTTTAGTCCAAGATTCATATTTACATGCTTCATCAGTAGTTTTCGGTTCAACTTGAGAAATCAAACAAATTTCATCTCTAACTCTAGATCTAGTCATCATACCTTTAATTGCATCACAAATAATTTGATCTTTAGGATGGTTCTTCTTAACATACCTCAAAGTCCTTGGAGTCTCAGTAACCTCAATTAATTCATCTCTAGTTTCATTTTCAATCATCAAAGTTTCTTCAGGTTCAACAGTGACCTCTTTCATCTCTGTAATCTGATCATAGTCATATATTCTTTCCTAAATCTGAAAAATTTGCATCTATCCTCACATTGGCTCTTTCAATCAACTTCCTCAATCTCAGATTGAAACATTTATATAATTTACTCTTAGTAGAATAACCAAGAAAAATTCCTTCATCACTTCTAGCATCAAACTTCCCTATCTCGTCATCTCATTTGATATAGCATTTACTTCCAAATATTCTAAAATATTTTATAGTAGGTGTATGATCAAACCATAATTCATAAGGAGTCTTACTTGTACCTTCTCTTATCTAAATTTTGTTCAAGGTGTACATAGCAGTGCCAACTGCTTCTCTCCAATGAACATGTGACACATTTCCTTCTAGCAACATAGTCCTTGCAACATCTAATATAGTTTTGTTTCTTCACTCTGCTATCCCATTTTTTTGTTGAGTTCTAGGAGTTGATGTCTATCTGTATATTCCATGTTCTTCACAGTAGGTATTAAATAAATATGATGTAAACTCTCCGCCTCTTTCTAATATCAAATATTTTATCTTCAAGCCATATTCATTCTCAACTTTTGCTTTAAATAACTTGAATTTGTCAAATGCTTCAGATTCCTCTCTCAAATATGTAACCCACGTCATTCTATAAAAGTCATCAACAAAAAGTATAAAGTATCTTTCACAATAATATGATCTTGTTCTTGTAGGACCACACAGATCTGTATGCACCAGATCCAACTTCCCTTTTGCTGAATGAGATTTGCTTCTAAAACTGCTTCTGGTCTGCTTCCCCATAACACACTCTCTACACATAGTGTTAGATGGATTTAAAATCTTAGGTAGATCTCTTACAACATTATTCATACTTGCCTTCACAATGTTATCAAATTTAACATGAAAAAATATTCTATGACACAACCAACTGTCATCAACCTTTGCAATAAAACAAGAAGCTTCAGATGTATTCAATTCAAATACATTACCTCTAGATTTAGTACCATATGCAATCAAATCTCCTTATTTACTTCTGATAGAGCATTTCCCATCAATTAATTTTAATTGATAAGATCTATCCACTAACTGTCCAACACTCAACAAATTATGCTTAAGTCCATCAACAAGTAATACATTGTCAGTATTAGTCTTTCCATCCAGAGAAATAGATCCAAATCCAATGATAAGTTTAGGAGTATTGTCA
Source organism: Thuja plicata (assembly GCA_018584345.1). NCBI lineage: Eukaryota > Viridiplantae > Streptophyta > Pinopsida > Cupressales > Cupressaceae > Thuja > Thuja plicata. The sequence goes on along the minus strand of MU224881.1, from coordinate 2,496,920 downwards.
CCAAATCTAACAAAACCACCATCATATCTTTTCAAATTCATAAATCTTTTTTTTTTTAATCTCTAGTCATATGATGTGAACAACCACTGTCTATAACCCATTCAAATTTCTTTTCAACATGAGATACTAAGGCTCTTTCCTCATGTATAGGTTCATCATCCTTTATAGAAATAAATCCAATTTCATCATAGTCACCATTATCATCAGAAACACCCTCACTAGTATAATAACATTCCTTGTCTTTAGGATACTTTGATCTATAAAACTTAGGTTTATGCTTAGGAACCCTTGTAGGGCATCTAGATGCAAAATGACCAATCTTGTTACATGAAAAAGATTTCAAAGGTAATTTGCCTTCAAATTTACCCTTACCTCTCTTTTATCTTCTAGCGATCAGTGCTAAGCTTTCTCTCTTCTTCCTATATCTATTCCCATTCCTCAACATTGTCTCCAAGCTCTTCTTTTAGGTTACTACTGCTGGTGCTCGCAATTCCAGATAAGGTATTTTTATTCTTATGCATGATTGCCTTGAATGCTGACTCAAATTTAGGTAAAGTATCTCCCAATTCTATGGCCTCGGAAGTAGTTATCTTTCCAATCAACATCTCTGTAGTGAGGTTCGGTGTCAAAGGTATAATCTCCTCTATAGCTTGTACTTTGGTTCTTTATGCAGGTGTCAAAGATCGAAGAATCTTTGCAATCACTTCTTCCTCAATGTAAGTACCTCCAAAGTTTCTAATGCTAGTAACCACTTCATTAATTATTTTTCCATATGCCCTAATGTTCTCATCTTCTCAAATTTTTAGTGGTTCCATCTTTGTCTTCCAGTTTTTTAGCTTTGCCTATTTTGTAAACTTATCTCCTTCATACAGTGCCTCCAATCTTGTCAAAATCTCATGTGCAGAGTCTAAGTCTTTTACTTCTATGAATTCACCTTCATAAAGTGTGTTGATCAATGATTCCCTTGCAACTATATTACATGAAAATAGCTTCTTATCATCTTTAGTAGCTTTCTCCAGTTCATCCTCAGTCACTATCTTTTCATTCTTCTTTATGATCATCCAGTAGTCAATTCTCAAATATAGAAAATGTGTTCTCATCTTGTTCTTCCAACTATCAAAGTTTTCAGGATCAAATTTTAGACTATCCTTCCTGTAGTAAGTCATCTTCAAGATCACCTTAAGCCATTATTATTTCTCTCTAAGGACCAGTAGCTCTGATACATATTGCTAGGAATAACAATCCACAAGCACAACTGAAAGAGGGGGGGGTTGAATCTGTTGTGATATAGAATATTAAAATTTAATCTTTATAAACCAAAACTGCTATACAAATGATAACATAGTAAATTCCAAGACAATAACACAATACTTGTTGTTGAGGAAACCATGTTAAAGGTAAAACCCTAGTGGGAATTAGCACCCATAAACAATGCACTGAGAGTATAGCATCTTTGTTAAAAGATTTAGCCATGTTAGGAGCTTATTACAATATTATAGTACACAGCCCTGTTAGGAGACAATCCCTTTTAGGAGTCAAGAAAAGTAGTAGGCTCACTGCCCATGCACACTTACCAAAGAAGGTTAAATCCACCCTCAAAGATTCACAATATGAACAAGTGTATATAGGAAATACACAATCCAATGAACTGTCTGATAGCAACTGTCTTTGCTTGGTCAGTTCCAATGAAGTATCTTTATCACAAACTCTTCTCTACATCCAACAACAACAAAATCCTTTCAGCTTTCACTTCTCTTCCTTTTCAATCTCTTCTACATATTTTCAAAAGAAAAGATCACTCATATATACCCTATTATAATAATTCATTAGGCCGGCCAATTTAATCTTTCCTAATACACAAATAATTAATTAGGTCGGCCAATTAGGCTTTCCCAATATAAAAATACTTGTTTAACCCCTTGCTAAGATACACATGGTACCTATAACAACTGAACATGAAATAAAATCCATTAGTTATGCTCCAAGATCTGCAATCTCCGTTCACAACTCATAATACACGCTACATGTCTAAAGTCGACCACCAAAATAGGTCTTCTCTAGAATACACACCACAACTGATGTCACCAGTGCATTCACCACAATTAATTAGTAAAAAACATTCTCCAATGTGTCCTCAATCATCCCATAAGCTTGCATGCACTAAAACATGTTCATCTATAAGATATACACAAAATACAGAGACCCGCTCTGTCAAGCATTACTATCACAGTCCAGAAACTAGTTTTGACTAAATTATCTGTAACATCATCAATATGTAACCTCAAGTCAAGAGACCTTAGGAATAAGGTCACCACACATCTGTCTCCATTTCCCTATCTTCAATCATTCTAAAACATCCATATAGTGTTCGTACACTTCTTCCAGTCAAGTAACCAGTCCATCCTCTCGACAGAAACATATGTTCACATCAGTGAAAAAACATGGATATCAACAACATGAATAGTATCCAAATCTGATACCATCCATAAAAAATAATATGGTTAATAGTGCAAGTTCAGTTTATTTCTCACATATTAAGAAGGAAAATATGTAAGAAAGGTGTGATTGTTTTTCCTTAAGTCATTCAAGAGTTTTTGAGGTTCATTCTCTTATGAATTCAAGATTGGATGTGGTTAATTCTTTTAGGAAACATGAATTCAAAGAATAGTGTTTAAAGCATACAAGATTATTCCTAAAATTCCATTAAAATTCAAGGAAACTTGCATGAAAAATATTAGTAATCTTAGAGTCTTCAACCCAGAAATACTGCAAAAAGACAAACAAATTAGTAACACTCAAAACCAACAAAAAGAAATGTGTCAAGGAAGATACAGAAGGTTACAATAAACATTCCATTGGAATCATGCTGGAGACAATATGTTAATTCTTAAAATTTGACTACGTCTAAAATTTCCTGAAAACCCAAACTAGAATCTTTATCTTAACTCCTATGAAGATGAAACCACTCTCAAACATCCTGAAAGTATATAAATAAAATGTAACTTATACTTATATGTTACATTTTACATATGGTCCTAGTGCTGAAATTGACCTTTCAAGGCGTAAAGGACACACAAAAATCCTCAAGAAACCACCTAAAAGATACCCATCTCCCAAGACTAGTTGGAAATTTAAACATGGTGGAGATGAAAATGGCAGGTTGCATACACCAATATGTGTAGATGACAACGTGTTCAGACGACAATCTCAGAGTGTAGACAAAAATCTGTGTAGATGAAAATCTTAGAGCACAGATGACAATCTACGTAGATGACAATATTTGAGTGCACAAAAATCTGTGCACATGAAAATATCAGAGCGCATTGTATAATTGTAGACATTTTTCCATGATTTCAGCAAGTGAATGATGGGTTTTTGAAAATTTGAAAACAAGTATAGGGACGTGGGTCCTACCAGGTGTGCCAAAATGTATATGATGAAAACCCTAACCATGTGGGACAAGCTTAGACATGAAAACACTAGTTATAAATCAATCTAATCTACACATATTCATTAAAATTGAAACTACATAATGGCTTCCAACATAACCTTCGATGAGCCTAACAAGTGCACCCAAGACTTTTTGATTTTATCTTAGAGAGGAATGTGGGTGTTCTCTCCCAACACAAAATACTAATCCCACTATTGATTACTTTCTTGAGGTGATTGATCCTACAATGCAAACTAATAGTTAGATGAAGAACTCAAGAACAAGTATGAATAACTTGTCTCAAGATTTCACCATTGATGAAAATGGAGATTCAAATTATTAGAATAAGATGAAATGAAAGATCTAACTAAGATTCATTCACCATTAACCTAGAATGAGATGTATACATTCAACATTGAACTAAGATTGAAAAGCATGAAAATAAACTATGAAAAACTAGAGCAATACTAACATGATAACAATGCATAAAATGAGAGGTAATTTGTAAGGAGTGAGGCCTCCTATTTATATATTTTTAGAGGGTTTGGATGAGGTGGATCTCACGTGGCATCCACATAGGATCCACATGGGATAAAGGAGTGGTCATGGAAGAGGGTGAGTTGCCCACACATGTGTGAGCAACTCTAGAAAATGATGGCTCAATGACAAGTGTAAGAGGGTGAGAGACCCAAAGTGAGTCACATGTTGATAATCTTCCAAAGATGAAAGAGGAGACAAGATCCAAGAGAAATGGATTGGGCTATTTTAGGAAAAGGGAATAAACAACTCCCATAGGATGAGTACTCACACATGTGCAAACACCCTTAGGAGACTAATTGTTGTAGGAATTATAAAAGTATTCTAATTACTCTAAGATTAATTAGAGGAATAGGCTTAGGGGGAATAGTGATTGGTATAGATTAGGAATCTAGGCTAGATTTAGGATTAATCAAAATTAGATTTAGATTAATCATAGCTTAGTAGAATATTAGAATGTGGAGGGAATAAATAAATTAAAATTTATTTAAAGGGGGATTTTAATGGAGGGAATGTATTAAATAAAATATAATACATTTAGAGGGAAATATATTTAAAATTAAATTTAGATACCATAGAAGATGAACTAGGTTTAATTAAAAAAAATTAATTGAATAGGTAGGAGAATATAACAAATATAATTAATTAATTAAAATTAACTATAATGTTATGAGGGAATGTGAATTTAAATTAAATTAATAAGAGTTCTAAGGGAATTTTTTGGATGTCTACAATACCTTCCTCCACATATTATGTACTTGATAATAAACTTTGAAACTTGCTTCCAGTGGTTTGGAAGCGAGGATAACTTTTTCCCCTGGTGATGAGGCATTTTAACAGATTCACCCCTATCTAGAAATAGTTTTGAAATAGGTTTGAGATCTACTACCTTCTTCAAGATGTTAGGAAAATACTTATCTCTTATTAATGTTAACCTATAAACATTAGTGATGGTTTCCATTATGAATGATATAGCTAAACCTCAAACCACTTCTTGTTTCTTTCAAAATCTCAATGCAATTTTTTGAGCAACCCTTTTATCATAGCCCCTTAGTCTCTTGAAATAATCATCCCAATTTGCATTTTTGAAAACTTTGTATGCCTCTCTATACTTGGAGCTCACAATTCATCAAGAGATGTGGGTTCATGGTAGGGATGACAGTCTCCTGCCATAACACTACCAGGAAGTTACCAAAAGAACTTCCCTATCCACTTGAACACATGGAAAAATTATTTTTAATAGGGAAGAGTTTTCAGAGAATAGTTTAGGTAAAAAATAGGAAATAAATGAATAGTAAATGGTTTTGGCAGATTGGTTTGATTTTCAAGAGGTTTAGAATGTGATAATTATGGATGTTCATACATTATATAGGGTAATAATGGCTACAATGGTGATTATTAGTAAGTATGATAAGACCAATGGAAATGGAAAGTATAAAGTTCTAATGTATGAGTATGTCCCCTACCAGCTCAGTAATCAACCCATCCACATGACATACCATCATTTGTAAAATATATATATATTAAATAAAAGTAAAAGAACACAAAAAAGACTATAATATATAAAATACTGAGTGATATGTGGAATATAGGAAGTTAAGGTGGATCCAAGCTTAGGTATCAAATAAATGATGATGCAATCACAATGCATTCATCTCCATGAAGGGGGAGTAAAGGTGATTTGACCAAAAAAGGTAGACATCACTAGATATGAAGTGCTAGGCAAAAGGCATGTATGAAGTGATCATTGAAAAGAGAAGCAAATAATTGACGCCCTGAAAAAAAAAAAAGAAATCGAGTGCCACATTAGTAGTCATCTTGATCCACAACAAAAATTTCACAAAGGCACATGTGGAAAAATAAATTAACTCGAACCTACTGATGTGTGATTGTCACTACAGTTGATCAACTAAAAAGTTGTTGACTGTGGTTGATTATGTTGGCTACACAAGACAACCTAGAAATGGGTGACAAAAAGGTGCCTATCCAAACAATGATAAGAAGTAGAAAAAGAGACTAAAATTTATGATAGAGGCTAGGACAAGAAGGAACATCAACACCAAAAGAGGGATAGTGTTTAGGAATACAAATTTCTTTATGGCTACCCTACTCACTACTTTGTCCTTGTCTCTTTTTATTCTCAAATTATGATAATGACATTAGGCCATTTCTCACATGGTTTTCATCCTAACACTACCTATACATGCTAGGTAAACTAATTTTCATATCTAGGTTTATTTTATAGTTAATACCCATCAAAATTCCAGTTTTTAGATAGTAAGTAACCGACAATAGCTAAAGGTTTTCATTGTTAGATAATTTATTAGATTTTAAAAACAAATTTGAGAGTGCCAAAGAGGCACATGACCTTGGGATAAGACTTTGGGGTCATTTTATACACTAGAGGCAAAAGCTTCCTTTGAAAGAGATCACTTATACAATTTCAAGAGATGTCCATTAACAACAAGGGCTATTTAGTCAAAGTCAGCAATCTATAACTTAACCACACCATTTTCATAGAAAACCTCTATGTCATAAGGGCATAACCATCAAGTATGAAACTTATCCTTAAAATATTGAAACCTAGAGTCATAGAGTAAGGCCCAATCTCCTAGTAGAAATGTCCATTGTTGAATGAAATGATCATCCTAGTTTACACACTATTCCTAAAAAAATTCAACATGAAAAAGAGTTTATTGCCAGAGTTCATCCAAAGAATGGAGTTGTGTAATATTCTCTTTCTAAGTATTAGTTAGACTCATGCCAAGATGAAGAGTGGTACGAATAATCTTTACTTCAAATTTAATGGGTAAGATTTCTTTCTTACCATAGATAATCTCATATGGGATAAGACCTATGGTAGTGTAGACACTAAAAAATGGTTCACGCTTCTCGCCCCCCTTTTTAACATGTATTCTATATTGTGTGTTTGATCATCAATATTATGTCATTCTTCTATTAATTAAATAATGAAAACTATGTAATTAATTACTAATTTTTGTCCCTAATTGTCATCATATTCTATTCAATTTGACCTTTTGGTCAGGTCTAATAATATCATTTTTCATCAGTGATCATTTTAATCCTATCAATCAATTTCATATTCTATAGGGGTTGTTGGTGCTCAAATAAAAATATTGGATTTCCTATGGACTTGCCAGTCCAATGTTGGGAAACCCAAGTGATTTGGCCAACGTTAACAAGTCTCAACCAAAGGAAAGGTTGGAACTTCTACCATTTTGGCTCTGCAAGACCAAGGCTGGTATGCCTATACCTCAACCTTAATATATTGGTTGAAGGTTTTTTTTATAGTAGATAGAATACACTTCAAACCTTCTCTCTCAAGTATGGCAAGGGCACTTGAAAGAAATTAAACTGTAATCAATACAACATAAACTGCAAGACTAAAAATGCTTTTGTTAACTGTAAGAATTCTTTGAAAATATGTGTAAATTGAATGAATGCTAGATAGAATATCTCAAAAATTTAACAATGAATCAAATGACTATATCCAATAATTGATAAGATCAATGCCTATTTCAACTTGGGCAATAGAGTCAATTCACTTTCAATCCTATGTACAACCCTGCAAGATAATATATATTCCAACACCATCAACTATTCAAATGCTATAGATGTAGGGAAATTAAGCCTATTTATATCCTTTCTAGTTCAAATGAATTTAACTCCTCTGGTTGGGAGAACAATTGAACAAGAAGCTGGAAACACTAAATTTTCATGAACTCCTTGATAATCAAACATGGATATTAGACATGTAAAATATATACACAAGCATCACAAGAATAACAATTGAATCTTCCTTCAATAATTGCAAGGGACTAATTGAAATGAATTAATCTTTCTTACCACAAGTGAGATAGAAAACACTTATCTTTTATTGATTTTGAAATTATAACACATTTGAGTCCATGTTATAGTTGTGATCAAATTCTAAAACTAGGATTAATGATAGTGATAATAATAATATGCCTTTTTTTAGATGGTCTTGGAATCCCTATTTATATAAAATCCAAGGGATGCATACAAGATTTAGACCAATGTGTCTCTTAATAACTAAAACCTAACCCTAAGATCAACAACTGAACAATCATAGTTACAATTAAGGAATGTTTTACATGCTTCTTTGAAAATGGTTGTCGACCGTTGGGATTCATAGTAATAGTCTGCTAGCAGATAATGTGTAGTTTGTCTGAGATAATTTAAATAATGATTCTTTGTTATGATCATTATGGTGCTTTTTGATCATACATTCATCCACAGATAACCATATATACTCTTCTTGATAATGGATATCATCAATGGTATCTCGAACAAATTCAACATCAAGAATAAGATCATTGACATTGTCAACCATACTCATGAATATTCCTTTAAGAATTTCTGCATGTCCTCATCTTCCTCAGTCCCTAAAGATCACATTGTCTCATCACTAGATAGATCCATGATAATCATCATCCTTGAAACCCTGCATGGAAAATGATAACGAAATATCAAATAATAGACAAAACCCTGAGTGGCATAAAATATAATTAAAATATTGAAACAACATAAACAAATCCATGTCAATGCTGCCACCCCAGCATCTTATCCTTTTCATCATTGAGGAAACATGTCATCATCGCGCGATCCCATTATGGATAAAAGATTTTTAGTTTCTGATCATGGGAACATGCCAACTATTGATCCTTTCCCTGCTTTAATCATCGATCAACCATGACACATGTCACTCAGGCGTGATCCTGTGAAGAATAAACAATGTGCATCTTTTGATTGTGGGATCATGCCCACTGTTAATCTTCATTGTGCTTTAATCGTCAATCAACCTTCAGCCTCCTTTAAAACTTGATCATCTTTTCCACTCATTTATAACACCACCATTGATCATACCCACATGCTAAAAGAAAGGAGCTTTAGTAGTATGTACTTTAACTAACTTAAAAAATGATGTGCCTCCTCGTCAACCTATTTGACCAATCTGGTATTGCTGATTGTTATCCTTGTTGTCTCACTATTCAGGACATTTGTAGGCTCGGGAAACTTTTTGATCAAGCGTGATCCCATAAATAATAAACAACATGCATCTTTTCTTAGCAACATTACGCTTTCCGTCAAACTTCACTGAGCTTTAACCATAGATCTTCCATCTTCACTGCTTAGAACTTGCAAACCTGAGACACGTGGTGACAATGTGTGATTTCGCAATGGATAAAGATCTTTCACCTTTTGATTGTAGAATCTCACCAACCGTTGGATTAACTTTGATCTTCTTGATGCTTAATTTTTTTTGGCCCCACTCAGGCGAGATCTCAACGGACACTTGTCAGCTATTCATGATTCCTCAATGGATAAAGGTCGTTAAAATTTTGATCAAAGGATCACACCATCTGTCAATCCTTGTTGAGGTTTAACTGTCTATCCTAACATATTGCCACATGTCCATTCATCCACATTGCAAACCACGTCCTCCAAAAGGCCCGATATAATTAACTTGATACTTCAACTCTTAGATCAAGGTGGGATAATGTTGCTGAGTATAGAACTAAACAGAGAAACCATCTTCCGTGACCATGGTGATGCAAATGATTACTTTGTGGGAGATATGGCATAATCATGGGGATAAAACCTGCAAAAACACAACACGAGTCTACATGAAGATAATATAATAAAATGGTAAAGTTAGGAAAACCCGCTAAAAACAAGCAATGACTATATTTATGAATTTGAACATGAATATGTAGGCTGAGAGACACAAGAATCCAAAAATAGAATAATTCATGAAATAGAAAGGTAAAAAATACATAAATCACAATGATATGGGTATAGAGTATACTTCCCTGAGTTATATGGATATGCAAATTGATCTGTCAATCTGGGTTCCACGAGGGGTAAATAATCATTAATTTATTCCCTTTTCCTAAGTCCTAACCTATGATAAATAAATAAATTTTATTTATCCCAATGTTCCCGCTTTTCCCCACAATTAATTAATTAATTTTCTAATTTCAAATTTGGGAATTATTATTAATTTCCTAATTTCTAATTTGGGAATTATTATTAATTTCCTAATTTCTAATTTATAATTTTTCCTATTTCATAATTCCTAATTTACTAACATGAGTGGAATTTAAAAAAAAAGTAATTATCCACTCATCCCTCTTTCTCTAGCCTCCACTTCCTAAATTCTAGCCTCCACTTTCCCTTTTCCTTTTGTCATAATTGTCATAGTTTATGACAATTTTCCTTTTTCTCTTTTATCATAATTGTCATAGTTTATGAAAAATTTCCTTTTTTCCTTTTTTCATATTTGTCATAGTTTATGACAAATTTCCCTTTTTTCACTCACTAATTTCTAATTGTGCATCAAAAATATCATAATTAATGAAAAATTTCTTTTTTTCAAATTTGTCAATTGTCATAGTTCATGACATTTTTCTAATTGCATCTCAAATTTCCCTTTTGCACACTTAATTGCTAAATTTGCAATTCCTCTTGCAAATTCTATAAATTGAGATCATTTCTCATCATTTTGCCAACCACTATCGTTCGAATCTTCTTGTTATCATTCCAAATTACTTTCATGCTATAGGTGCATCTTGTGCTAATGGGAGCAACATATCAACATTTTGAAAATAAATAAAGGACATGGGAGTCAAATCGAGGGAGTGTTTGAATTCTTTTGGTTTATTTTATGCGCTTTGTCTCAATTTCTCTTATGTTAGGATAGGATTTAGTTTGTATGATTTTATAGGTTGTGGTTACTTTGCATGAAATTATTTTTTCTTTTTCCTCTCGTACAGGCAGTCTTCCATGTTGTGTGATATACCCATACTACTTTAGAAAGATTGGCTACCCAACTTTTCTTTTGGAGGGCAATAATTTTAGTAATGATGTTCTTGAGCTCCCGATTGGTAACCTCATCCTATACATTTGCTTGAGGATGGTAGGATGAAGACTACCAATTCCAGATCTCATATTCATACACTAAAGTATAAATTATTTTTGATGTAAATTATAGTCCTTGATTTGTAACAATTTCTTGTGGAACACAAAACCTAGTAGAAATATCAAAATACAAAAATTCAGAAAATTTAGTATCCCTAGCATATTTCAATGCCTCAACCTCCACCCATTTAGTAAGATAATCTATACAAAGCAAGATACATTCCTTATTTTCGGAGGGAGGATTAATTGACCCCACAAAATCAAGACCTGATTTCTCAAAGGGTTCAATGAATAACTAAGTCTTCAGAGAGATTTCATCTAAACACATGGGACAACCTGTATTGCTAACACTTATCAAAATGGTGAACAAATATTTTGAAATATTTGTGGATTATAGGCCAATAATATCCTATATTAAGGATTTTATTGGTAGTATATTGAGTAGAAAATGTCCTCCAAAAGGTTTGGAATGACATGTGTGGAGTATTTTGAAGACATCATATTTAGCTACACAATGATGCATCACATTATCAATGCTAGTATGAAAGAGAAACCCATTGAACCATGTATATTGGCCATTGAGGCCAGTGATATTTTAACATTTCATTGGTGAAAATATGGAGGAAATTGCATGTGTCTAGATAATTTGTAATATCTACAAACCACAGAGTCTTTACTAAGATGGAAAAGAGGTTTTCATTAGGAAATGTATCATGAACATGTACTGGTTCATCTTGTTGTTGTAACTTTGATTGAAAATATGAAACCATATTCTCTTAACCAGGCTTATCAAGTATAATAATATAAAATTATTGCAACAAAAACAAGCATCTAATCACTCATCTTATGACTACTAATTTATTCATTAGAAATATAATTGCATAGTGATTAGTGTGAATAAAAACCTTATAACCTATTATATGATGAAATAAATTTAATTACTACATAAACTACAACCAAGAACTAAAGGAATTATATTTTTCCATTATTATATATAAAGAAAAACATGATCTACACATTCGGTTTACACTACACTGACAGAAAGGGCACAACACTACTCGATGCCAAGGTTACCCGATACTACCAAGTTCAAAGCATCCTAACAAACATTATTCAGTGTTACCCAATGAAAACAAGGATAAAGGAACCCAATGAGTAACAACAGTGCAACCTGAAGGAACGAAAAAGAGAGTAACATAATAGAAGAAGGGAACCCGACAATCAGTTCAACAAAGGAACACTAATAGACTTGCAATTCAACCTGACAACCAAGAATCGATAGTCAGTTACATCCTGCAAAAAGTGGATCTGACTTTCCATGTTAGATAAAACACTGAATTTGTATATATAGCTTCTTGATTTGTTTTTAAAACCATTATGTGTGGAGGAAGCAATGTAATTACTATTGTTTTAATTAGTTTTACTAATTTAAAACATGGAAACTAAAGATCAAGGTCAAGTTGTAAACCTTGGATCTAAGAGTTAACATTGTAATGCGTGATTCTAAGATAGGTCAAATACTTGTATAAATAGATGCTCAATCTATTGTGAATGGTTGTTGTTCGATGATGATTGTATCCACTGAGAGCATCTATAGTCCAGACTAGAGATTTCATGCACAAGGACAGAAAAGGATCAAATTAGTTTCAAGAACAAGAACACAGGCTATTGACGAGCAGAGAAAAGGTATTCATCAATCACTATAGGTGATATTCTTATAATGAGAGCTTTAATGGATCTATAATAAAAAATTGTAGATTGCATATAGTCAGGTCAAACATTTATACTCATTCTAACAAGTGTAGTACACTTAAGAAATCCTTTCAAGAAAGGTGGACTTAACAGTCCTATTGTAAATCTCTTAACTGAGTGTACACTTAAATTAGTGTTTCTAAAGCTCTTAACAGAGTAGATCTTAACAGGTCTTCACTTTAATACTCCTAAAATGGTAGATCGTTAGAAGTGATCAATTGTAAGCCTTTACCAGCTCCCTTCCATTCTGTAGATAGTGAAGTTTTTTGGGTGCCATCCCCACCGTAGTTTTTACTTCCTAATAAGAGTTTTATGTGATATCATATCTTATGTTATGTGTTTATTACTTTCATGAATGTTTCTATGAATTTTGTAAACAATTAAAGATTACGAATTAATGTTACATGCATAAGAAAGAGCAACAATAATGGTTATTAATACAATAAAGAATGTTTGCTAATGATGAATGGTGAAAAGAGTTAAAAGTTTTAGAGGTAGTGATTCACCCCTCCCCTCTTAGCACTACTTCCCATTAATCCCAATAGGAGCTCCTTTTCTCAAAATAACTAATTTACCTTAGTGCTTGTGAATTTAGTACAAATGTAGTAGATGGAATAAAAGAGTTAGTCTTCTATTTTCCCAAGGATAACACCCATCAAATTATTTGAGCCATCGCTATTAATATGAAATTGAAAATCCTAATTTGGTACTCATAACATAGGTGTTAAATTTAGTTTCCCCTTGATTTCTTCAAAATCATGTTGACATTCATCTATCCATGAAAAAGAAGCATCGTTACCTAACAAAAAAAGGGGTGATGTAGTTTTATTGAATTTTGAATAAAGCTTCTATAATACTAGACATGTCCTATAAAACTAGGAACATCATTTTGATTATTTTTTAATAGAAAGTCATGAATTAGTTGGGCCTTCTTAGGATCCATTTATATTCCTTTAAAAGAGATGTAATGACCCAATATAATACCTCCAGTTATCAAGATATGATATTTTTCATGGCTTAAATATAGATTAATTTCAATACATATTTTAAGAACCTTTTCAATATTTTCTTTATCTTCTTTGTGCATATTCCCATAGAAAATGTAATCATCCATATATACTTATAAAAATTATGTATGAGATCACAAAAGATATTTAAAATTTCCATTTGGAAAGTAGTTGCTGGATTACATAAGCCAAAGAGTAGGACATTATAAGAAAATGCCCTCAACAAACAAATCAAAGTGGTCTTGTCTTGATCTTCATGCACTATGTGGATCTGATTTCATCTATTGAACCCATCTAAGAAAGATGGTTACTTCTTCCTTGAAAGAGTATCCAAATCTTGATAAAAAAATGGTAATGAAAAATGATTCTTTTTCATGGCCTTATTAAGAGAAATATAATAAACACATATTCTCTATTTAAAATTATTTTTAGGAATAAACGCTAAAGGGGAAACCCATAGGCTATCATATATTAGATATATAAATCCTACATTTAACATCTTTTGTAATTCTTCCTTGACAAATTTATGCAAGATTGGGTTTAGCCTCCTTTGTGGTTTCCTTATAGGTTGAATACATTTTTCTGTATATATATGATGAGTATAGATGGATGGATGTATACCACACATGTCTTCATATTCCCATGCAAAAGCCTCTTTGTGGGAACACATCATATCAATTAAATCTTCTATTTTGGAGGTAATCAAATTTGGATTTACGTTGAGGGTCAATATGTCTATGGCTTGCAATTGAACATATGAGTTTATGACAAATATATGTGTAGCGACCAATGAAGGATTATAATTTTTAAAAATAAAAACTTTACTATATAGATAATTATGTGGAAATAATTAATGAAATGAAATAAAATACTAAAGTGAACTGCTATCATTCACTTAAGGAAATTTTCCAAATGGATAGTCATTATTTAGTCAAGAGACCATATTTTCTAGAACATTAAGTGTATAAAAATTTTCAAGAAATTAAGAAGAACATTGTCTTCCGATGGCTCTACAATATCATGAATTTGATTGATTGTCAATATTGGTAGAGAGTCCTCCAAATCAATATCAATATAGAGATGACCATCTCTCTTCAATAGAGATTTTGTAGGTAGATAAATTATTAGTTTCTTTTCTTTTCACTATTGGAGATGACCATGTTTCCAGACCTATAATAAATGAAAGTGTTAGCTTCTACTAGCCATCATCTTCCCAAAATTAAGGGGTATTCCCCCAGCTTAATTTTGGGTTCTAAGATCATAAAATCAGTTGGATACTCCCAAGAATCAACATAAATAATGATATCCTCAATCATACCATTGAGTTTTTACCAAAGAATGATATTCCATATGTAAAACTATTGGAGTTGGTATTAAGCCTTGCAAAACTAATTTTTATTTGGTTTCATTTGTCATTAAATTTATGGTTATTCCTAAATCCACAAGTGAATTCAGAATAACTATGATACCAATACATACCCTAATCATTGGACTTCTTGGATTGGTATATTTAGGAATCGAAATCATTCCCAACATCAAATCTGCAAGTTATATAATGACTTGGAATATCTTGGGATCATTTTTCTTCTTTTGTTTTTGTACACACAATTCCTTGACTGCTTTAATATATCTGAGAACATCTTGAATTTCCTATAAAAGAGAAAATTAATGCTAACATTATGAAATCACTCATAAAATCAAAAGTAATTTGATAGACTATTGGTTTTGGTGATTGTTCTTGAAACTTGTGAGGGAATGTAGGTATTGGTGGTTCTTCTATGATATCTTCTTTGGAATCATCAACCTATGTAGTAGTTGGTCCTTGAAGATTCTTTCTTGATCTCAAGAGTCAACTTTCAAATTCCAATATGGTAATAAGAAAAGTCAGATACACTACCACCTCATTATTATAGACAATCCGAGCCACCTTATTGCTTGGATTAGGAAATGATTGATAAGACATACGTGCTTCATTTTGTGGCTGGGTAGAACTATATGGGTGAGTGGATGTTGGTGAAATGAGTGGAAAATGTTATTGTGGCTATTAACAAGGATTTATTATAGGTGGTGGTGGATATTATGAATAAGAAGGGTATTGTGGCTAGGAGGATGGTGATGCACGCCATGCTTTCCATGGTTGTTGAGAGTGAAGATATTTTTATGACCACTAGGGATAGTATAGAGGTTGTTTCCACTCTCTATACCATACAGATTGAGTCGGGAAAATATTTTTTTGATTGGAGCCCATGTTGGATAGTGACCTATCATTCTAGGAGGCATTTCTCATGCTGGCCAAGGCCTCTATAGAGCCATATAATACACCAATTCTTTAGAATATCCTATTTTGGTCATATCCATAGGAAGAGGTTGTAGAATGATTCTCCCTCTAGCTTCTTATAAAGAAGATATTTTGGTTTTACTATAGGGACATTCTTTACAACTATATTTCTTACTATAGATAAGGAAAAGGATGGTTAAGGATTTTTGAGCTTCCTCTTTGTTTTCATAAGTATATAATGTATCCATTTGTTTTTCCATATTACTTAAAAGGGAAATTTTCAAATTATCAAGTAACGTTCTAGTTTGTACCTTGAAATAACTAAGAAGCTCTGCTAAGAAGCATAATTACTAGAATAAATTCTTACTAATCAATGAGACCTTGAATAATTATTGTAAGCATCATAGATTTCATCAAAATTAAGTTTGGAAATATTATCTCCAATTAGAAATAAAGCATCCATACATTTATCCCTAATTCCCCTATGACATAACATTTTAATGATATCACTAGTTAGTCTAGTTTGTCTTGATATTTTCTAGATGAACAAAAAGTTCTTAAGAAATTCTTCCAAAGCCTCATCTTCCTTTTGTGTCATACAAAAAAAATCATCTTTAACTTCCTTTCTCTTGAAATAATCTTGACACTTCCTTAGAAATTACTCTTTCATATCATTCCATGTGGTGAGAGAGTGATGATCAAGGCCCACAAGCCATCAAAATTGATCTTGTGTACATCAGTTCAATAGTCATAACTGTGACATAAAAATATCTTCTAGAGAAATTTCCAAATAAAAGGTAGAGGAGAGTGGGAAATTTTTTTCATTGAGGCATCTTTTTTTGGACGATTAATAGGAAATTTAAAGGTTATATAAGATTATTATGAATAAGGAAAAATCACATCCATGACAATTATTGCCTCTATGGTCACCCATGATATTGTCAGATGCCCAAAGATTTTCAATTTCCAAGGATTCTAGACAATTGAAAATTATTTTTGAATAGGCATACGAATACGTAACTGAAAAGAGTCTACAATTTTCTTGGTAAAATCTAGAGTAATGGTTACAAATGAATCTTGTGGAAAATCAAGTACCAAATGGGATATAATGGTGGAGACTCAACAAGGGTAGATTATGTTCAGATGTTTCTTGTAATGCTGCCACTAGGGAACCCGAGAGGAAAACTCAAATCTAAGGAAATAGAAACCAATTTTTTTCAAAGCAAGATTAAAAATAACATTATACATACAACTAAAAGATACAAGAACTAATTTAAAACACATATCATTAATAGAAATGGTTATGCCCTATATACCCATCCTTACATTTTGTAGGCAAAATGTTGGGTCCCCCTTTTCGCTTTTGCTCTTTCCTTTGGTTTCTTGTTTTTCTTTGTTTTCCTTCCAGGATTTTCTTCTGTGAGGGTTGTCTTTATTTTCCTTTTGTCTTCTTGTGTCTCCAGGACTTGGTCTTGGATTTTGTTTGTTCCTTTGAGTCAGTCGAATTCTAGACTCTAGGATTTTCTGCCATCATTTCTTCTTTTGCAAGAAGGTATGGTTGCATGGAATCCCCGGGCCTGAAGCCCAGAGGTTTTCTTGTCCCAGAGTTTGCGGAAAGAATGCAATGCATTTTTACCCTAGGGGTATAAATAGAAGTTACCTATCATTTTCACATTTACCGCGATCAAATACTTAGAGCACTTAGACCAATTTTAAGGTGATTAAAACTGTAAATTACTCCTTGTGGTTAGTGGTTAATTGAACGATGATTTGTAGTGCTTGTTCATGGTCATTCAAAAGTGAACTTGTTGTAGAGCACCTCCCATGCTCATCTTTCTCGCATCCCTCATGTTTCCAGGTAGGCCTTTGGCTCTCTCCTTTGGTTTTCTAGTTTTTTGTTTCTTTCTTTTGTTGCGCTTGTTTTTATTCTATTTTGATTTTGTTTTGTTTCACCGTGCCTTTTCGTCAGCCTTTTCTTGGTCGCCTCCCATTTGTGGGTTGGCTTTGCCATAGGGCTGTCCACCCTTTGTGTAGTTGTAATCTAATGTATATGTTTGTATACTCTGTATGATAGTGTAAGTGCTCTTGAACATTCTGTAAGCTATGTAAATTTTATGTTTATAGTTGTATATATGTCGTTGTTTTGTGGTTAGCCCACGAGTTGTTCTTTGACCCTCTGTAAATTGGGTGTATATTCCCTATGTATCCCTCCATTGCATCAATTTTGTTATGCTCCATCACATCCAAACCAACTATCGAGATCGTTAGAGAGACATTCTCCATGGCTCAAACTTGACACCTTGTTAGTTTGAGCCATGGTGGCTTTCTCTCTCCTCTTTCATGTCACCTTAATGGCGGGATTAATTTCCCATGAGCAGGCATTCAAATCCCATCCCATTTGGAATTTACTTCCTTGTGTCAGCCCACTTGTCACCATTAATGCCATTATGCCGCTTGTCACATGGCCACATGATGACCCATGTCATCCAAGTACGGCTTACTGCCAGTCACATGGACAACGATGAGTTCTTTCAGACTCTGAGTGCTGAGAAGCCCCTGGGTCTTCATTCTATTTTTGTCACTTAGTATAAATGTCCTAGAACCCTAGGTGTTTATTACAATCCAACCCATGTTAATTTCACCATTCTGGGATTTTGATGCATGCTAACACATTTTTGGGTAGGTGCAAAATGATGATGAATTCCCCAGAGTCCTTAAATTTATTTTTATTATATCATGTATTGACGGTTCTCTAGTCTTGCAGGTTGTAGATTGATTGATCAAAATTCTGAAGTAATCACTCCTCCTGATAGCCTGGAGCTACCTACCACCTCCACTCAGGTAGCAACAAAGACCTAGGTTGAAAAGATGTTTCCCAAACTACCACTGACTTCTAAATACCTAAGGGAGGGAATTCTTGTAGGGTCCAAGGTGGAATCCAAGGTGCAAGAGATAATAGACATAGAGCTTGGAATTTGGGTTGAGATGCAGGGCTTGGTTCAAGCCATATACAAACCAAAAGCTGATGGAGATGTTATGGCTAGAAATATGGCCGCCTCTAGAATTATCAAAGATACAAATTTCCCTTTCTTGTTGCAAGCACTAGAGCTAATACTCCAACTGACAACGCTCTAAAATGCCCCCACCTGGGTTGTCTTGCTCACCAATCCCTAGCCACTACACTATCCAGCAACTATTGTCTGTCTTGACGCTGCCACTTTTGCTTCAGGGCTGGGGATCCCTCAATTCAAGGGGCCTATCATTCTCACCCGGGCCAAGTTGTTAAAAGAGTTTGAGGAAGCTTCCCTTCTCTCTTGGAAACATCTCAATGCTGAGTGGCTAAAGTCCCCAAAAAGGGACTACAAAAAGATGAAGCTGGAGATTCCTGTGGTGATTTAAAAGAATGTATACAAGCGGGAATTATTTTTCTATGCAGGATCTTTGGAGAACCCCATGTCCAGGATTTCTCGGCATGGATGTACTATTTTCTCTACTGCATCACCACCCACAACCAGACCTTTAATTGGGTGGCTATCATAGCCAACCATGTGGACACATAGCTAAAAGGCTTCCTCCAGAATTCAAAGTTCCACATGACATCTTACGTACTATGGACATTGGCCCAATAGAGACTGACTTTTCTAGGTTTGCAGGCAGTGGGCATTCTTGGGAATGGGTTAGGCCAGTTGACGTCATGGGATCATTATCCCCAGGTCCAGTGGGAACTTAGTTTCTCAATTTTTTGTAGGGTAAATGATGCCTTCATTTACCAAAATATTTTGACACTTACTCAGGACTCTGGATTCTGATTATCATTGGAGGTGATGAACTTAGTGAGTTCTTACAGAAATTATTTCATTCAATTCTAGCAACACACATATATTCAGGTGACCGGCTTCTCTGGAAACCCTATCTTATTCCCCAATATTGTAGGGATAGAATCATTCTTTTAGAATTTTACAGACAAATTCTGGAGTTGCACACCCTCTTCATAGTGAAGAAGGTTACCAATGTTTTGTTCCCAATTTCTTGCGGGAAATATTCTTGCAATCTAGCCATAGAAAAGGAGGCAGACAATGAGCTAAAGAGTCTGGGACTAGTGGAATTCTACCATACCAGAAACAGTTTTGATCCCCTGGGTAAGATATCCTTGGCACTTCCTAGGGCATCCCTACCGCACTAAGAAGATATTGAATATTTCTAGGTAGATTGCTAGGACATTTTTGATCTCTGGGCCCACCAACATTCGCGGATGTCCAAAGGCTTGATGAAAGTCCTTGACCTTCGGGGTTTCCCAAAGGGTTTTTCAGATGACGGGTAGCTAGAGGACCCATTGTATAAAGAGTAGGGGTTAGACAAGTTGGATCTCCCTCTGATGG
This sequence comes from Thuja plicata, assembly GCA_018584345.1. Classification (NCBI taxonomy): domain Eukaryota; kingdom Viridiplantae; phylum Streptophyta; class Pinopsida; order Cupressales; family Cupressaceae; genus Thuja; species Thuja plicata. Next base: position 2,476,574 of record MU224881.1, on the reverse strand, counting down.
ATTGGGCCACCCTGGAAGATTTAAAAATTGAGGGGGTATGCCACCCTATTGTATAAAAAAAGTCACAAGTATTTTGCACGGGTGTGTCCCAAGGGCACCCAAAAAGGACCAATTGTTTGGGGGACCACTTTGACCTCTAGAGCTGTATGGCCCAGCACAAGAAAGGGGAAAGAGAAAGAGGATACCCCAGCCAAGGTACCTCCCCAAGGTCCGATCCCCATAATGGAAAAGTTACAAGACCAAATGGAGGCGTCGAGGCTAGAAAGCTAAAAGATAAGTGCAAACTTTCCCAGGGCCTCCTTGCAACTCCAATATCATTTTCTCACCGCATAGGTTCCCCATCATTGGCTGCAATGTTGAGTAGGTAGACTTTGACTGAGGTGGAGTCTACAAGTATTTTAGATATCGGGGTCCCACTACAAAGGAAGAAGAAGAAAAAGGTGAACCCCACCCCAAGCATAGATGAGGGCCCCTATATGCCTAACATGCCCCCAATAGATGTTAGTTTGGATTCCCCTGAACTTGAGAATATTTTGGATACCTCTCCCCACATGATGATTTTGTTGATGTCTTCAAGGAAGATGAGCTCATGAACCTACATGAGGATATAGATCACGTGGTCAAGGAGATCACCGCTCAGGAAAAAGAGGATATCCCCACTGAAAAGGAATTCCTGGAGCAAGAAGCTTCCAAGGAGCAGAAAGTCTAGGAGGAAATACAAAAGGAGCTCAAGTGGGAGAAAACACCGGTCCAAGAGACCAAGGATGAACCAAGGCAAACCACAGATGAGAAATCAATGAATGGGGAAACCAGACCCGTGGGATCAACCGTACCCCCATTCATCATTCTCCAAATGCCTTTGGTTACTCTGGGTGACCAAATTCCTCGGAGTACATTCAGTGTGGTAATCATGGTGGCCCAAACTCTGAATCTTGGCCTGGTACCTCAGCCACCTCTAGAAAATGTTTCAATGGAGGAAGACGTTCTGGAAAATGAAGCTGGAGAGGAATAACAACAATAGTAGGACAAGTGTAGAACCCCTGAAGACACAAATTTTAATTCGCTCAATGCTAAGGATGGGGAAAGCCTTAAGGATACAAGTGATGTGGGCACCAGCAGAGAAGAAACCTTAGATATCACAAAAGAGGACACCAACATGGTGGAGAAAAATGAGGCCTCTGGAGAATAGGAGAGGGAATAGGAATAGGAAAAGGAGAAAGATCCTGATGACACTGCTAATTCTAGGAACACGTCGCCAGATTTTGAAGAGAATCCTGATGCCCAGGTCTTAACATCAAAGCCACCCCAGCCACCCAATGGCTGGTGAAATCAAGGAAGAGAAAGGATTTGGTGGTAGCAATAGGCATTCCACTCTCCTTGGCTAAGATGATGTCCCAAAATGCAGAGGCCAAGAAGCCTAAGAAGGCTCAGACAGTCCATACCCTCTGGACTGGTCTAGCGGGAAGTACAGTTGCGACGATCACAACACCTCCCCCAGATATAGATGCACCGGCTGTAAGGCCCAAAGATTAAAATATTACAGAGGTAACACTAGGGAGGAGAGACAAGCAGGGTGAATTGGACCTACTGAAAGAGGCCACCAAGGTAGTGGAGGCCCGATATAATAAAAAGAGCCAGAAGTTGAAGGAGGAAAAAGAGACCAATGCAAATCTCCTCACAATTCTAGCGGAACTTGCACAGCCCCTGGCCGAGGTCCACCCAGAAGCTTGTACCTCTAGATGGTCGCTTGCATAGGGTGAAATAGATTCTATGAGGGCCATGAAGAAGAAGGCCTAGGCTGTGGATGGGTGGATCACTCCCAGATCTCTATCAAATCAAAATTCTCCTCAGTCAGGTGAATGCCTCTGCTATTGTGTGGGAGAAAGACTTAGAAAAGTATGAAAAATGGAAGGTCAGGTTGGATGAAGTTTTCAACATTGGGGAAGAAGCCGTAATAGAGGAAGGAATTTTGGGAGATGAATCATATGATTCCCTCTAGGCCTAGTACTCCAGACTTGACCTCAAGATAAAGGTATGCAAGGAACTAGTTAAGGCTCTGAAAGAGAAGGTAGTTGTTGCCCAATATCCTTTGGGCTTATTTCAAGAATTTGTGGTAAGGGTGTCATGAGTCAACCCCATCACCACTGGATCATGCACCCTAGAGGATTATGTCCTTAGCAATTATGATGAATACATGGAGTCCCCATATCAGTCTGTCGGGGACTTTGACGGAGGAAGATTATCAAGACTATCCAAGATGATGCTCCAGGCACATGATGTTGTGAAAATGGTGGATGAGTTCTGGAATAGGGCCAAAGAGGTTGAAGAGAAACTTGAGGTTATTTGTGGCCGATGGGAGGGAATTAAGGACATAGAAGAGGATGACATAGGCCAAGGTTTGGAAGCTTTTAGAAATAGTAAAGGGCAATAAGGTCCTCCAGATTTTGGATATTTTCACTAACAACACATTTTTGTATTCATTATTCTTTGAGCGTAAGCTCCTGGATCCCAGAGTTCTAGATCCATAGTTTTGAATTCTTTGGATGACCCGCGTCCAGGTTCCCTAGAGCCAACCAATCATTATCAGGTAGTTAATAAGGGTGTCAGAAAGTGGGTGACCCCAGCAAGGCATGTCAACTCTAGGGATGGTTCTGACAGATGGTCTTTCCAAGGGGCCGCTCCAACATTGAACACCTGGCACATTGGAGACAATGAGCCACTTTTTCATTAATGAGGCATGTAGCCTCAATCCCTAGGGGATCAAATTTCTTCTATTCTCCCTCTGGCTCTCTTCTCGAGGTTGATTCTTCCATACTTCTTCTCTTGTCTTATTCTTTTGACATGTTAGACTTCTATTCTTCTCGAGGTTGTTGTAGCATGGTGTAGGTAGTACCGGCCACCAAAAATCATATTTTATTGTTGACTGTAAAGTTAAGTTAGGTTAAGTTTTAGGGAAAACCTGTGTATAAATAACAAGTCCAACCTCATTCCAGAGGTTGGTAGAATTGAGGATTTTGCAGTCCATAGGTATAACATTTCAATATTTCATTTCTAGTAGCTATAGAGCTCAAAGCTCCTTAGTTCTTAGCAGTTCTTAGTAGATAGATGCTCCCTAGTAGCCATTATTGTATACACCAGTGCTCGCTGGAAAACCTGTTAATGAAGAAAGAGGAGTGTTGGCATTCTAATTTTTGGATTAACGTTATTTTGTGTTGTATGTTTCTGATGTCCCTTTCTCTGATATTTTAAATTAGATTAACGACCTTCTTTTCCCCTCGCTATTGAATATGTATGAACTGATGGTTCTGTGTGCATTCAGTATTTTAGTGTAGTATTTTAGAGCATGGTTGATTTTTTAAATGTATTTGGATGACTATAGGTAGATGGAATACTTCTAAACCTGGCCTATCTTTTGAAGTTTATTGGGTTAACTAATGCATGCTTGCAAGAAATCCCAAATTACCTAAATCCCTAGAGAAGACAAGCCAAGAAAACCAGCTATCCCCCTAAACAAAAACAGTCACACTCCCAACTGAGCCCCCACACTTTCGAGACCTGACTCTCATGTGCTTGAAGGCATAGATAATTTATTCCCCAAAAAACCTTTACAGGAACAATTGGCTGATACCTTGGTACCTGATGACAAATTACATTTGTTGGCAGACTCAGTCACAAAGTCATGTCAATAGAAACATGAGAACTAAACACTTTTCAAATACAAATTCCTCTTAGGTTCCCTGATGTCGCTACTAGCAATGCATAACATACATTACTAAGAGTCATTTAGAAATACATGAGTCTAAAAACAATATTACATTATGAATTAACTCAATTAAACCTTACAATAAAGATAACATATATTTACATGATAATATTTCAAGGTAAAATCATCATTTAAATATTTATACAATACATTACAAATAATCAAGGGCATATGCTTACATGAAAAATTACAAGTAATCACCAAAATACATTTACATGTATATTTGTAATTTATTTCCTCAAGGAGATTATAGTACTACATCAATACATCAATATGATGATATAGAAAATGTTACATCGTTATATCAACATGAAGCTACATAACATGATACAATGAATCATAATAATCATGTATCTGCAAGAACAAGAACTCCAGAGAGAATGCAAGACCACCCAAGAAGCTTAGAAACAACCCTGGATACTCGATGGGAAAAATATTTCCACCTAAATACGTGGAACCATGAGGCCCACTCCCTTTGACCTAGGAGATAGACATAAGGCCCCACACCACACAATCATACCCATGAAATACAACAAGAAAGAATCAACATCCAAGGCATTACATAGGGAATTCACAAGGGTAAATGATGGGGATACCAGAGGTGACTCACAAGGATAAATGGAGGGAATCCTAAGACACATGTAAGAGAGTGTCATCACATATCCCTCCCACTATATTGGATTTTCATGCAATTCTCCTCCTCTAGACCCCAGACTCCAGGTGAGGACTCATATGGAGTCGACATTCATTTCATGTGGACAAGGAAGCCGATTTTCCAACTCCACACCACACAAGCACCCACACTAACATTTGGCCTTGTTTGAACCATCCATGGTCCACATAAGGTCTCTCATGGACATGGGTGAGGAAACATAATTATCTTGTTTAATGTTTATAACCCAACCCAAAAATTTTATTAAGTTATCACTAGATTATCTACCTGCAATGAGTTACCCTAGTAGCCACTTAGGGTCATGGCCCCCATTGTGAGCCACTCCCCTAACCATGCCCCTAGATAACCACTCCTATGATCCATACTAAAAACCCAAAAGAGAATATCACAAATCAAATAACCATAAAGAATCCTTATAAATACATCATTTGGACAATGAAATCACAAAAGTAGAGTTTGGAGCATAAAACACGAAAATCATCAACATGATCCATACATACCATCCTAACAAAAGGGACATCAAATACAAAATCATAAATTCCTCATGCTGAGAATCTCGTAGGAACCTCTCTATATTCCTTAACATATACCATAACCAAAATCACTTAGTTCATGCATATGTCCCTTTGGATCCAAACATAATACAATCATCATCAAATTGAATTTCAATAGGTTCCAACCATGAAATACCATAGTAGATCAAAAGAGACAATAATAATCAAATCAATAGTTAAATGAAATTCAACCATAAAATATTGAAGATATAAACATGGATGCTATGTGTTCTCAATTACACAATTAAGCCAAAAAAACACATCACAATGAAATTCAATGCATCTACATAGAACCCAAGGTCAAGGAACTATAAATTCTAGACAAAATGAATACAATAATACAACAAAAACATCAAAGCCTCTGGTAACAAATGGTTGAACCAGATACCAAAGAATAACACCAACCCTCAACATCACATCTCACATAAGAACAACTAAGTTCACTAGATAAATATCATCACAAATAACAACTCAAGACAAAGTAACTGAATTTTAAATTACATACATGTCAATGAATCCACACACACATCACAAAATGACTAGAAAATGAATTTATCTATAAGGTAAATAAAAATGAGATTAGGTAAATCAACCTATGAAATCTATGACCAATAACAGAACCATAAGGACATAAAGATTGAGGGACTAACACTAAGTCAGCCCTAATATCGAAAAACCAATAATACAAATATTCACAATAAGAAATTCACAAGGCTATAGTAGGAAAACTAGTTCACATATAACAAATGAAAGTAATCATTAAATAAAAAACTAAGAGACATAAATTAACACTATATAATATAAAATGGTGAGAAATGCCAAGAATAAAGATCTCTCACCAAGGTATATTATAACGAGTGCTTCAGAAAAAAAAGTGCCTCTTTCAAATTGAAGAGAAAACCCCAAAAAAGCTGTGGTTTTTGCCTTCGAATCACTGCTTCAAAAACACCAAACTAGGCAGCAGTAGAGTGGCTCTGGTACCATGTAGGATATGAGAAATACAAATCCATAGAATTCCAAGAACACCTGCATGCAAATAACCTATTACAGGAGAGAAGTAGAAAGAGGAGAAAAGAAGAACTCAGAAGTTACTCAAAATGTGAGAGCTAAATTATAATCCGAGTTAATGAAAAAAGAATTACAAGGTTCAACCTATAAAGGTGAATGAAACCCTAAAACTAGAAAATCTAGGCTTTACATTAATAATTAATACAAATATTAATTATAATGCACCGAAGTGATAGCTTAAGTAAATAGAGTAATAAACAACTTAATTAATTAAATCAATGTGATCTAATTAATAAGTGTAGACCTATAATTACTCTAACACCCCCCCTTAAGTGAAGCTCAAGAGGTAAGCTAACTTAGCACAACTATGAAAGCATGAAAACATGGGTCTCGACAACAAGGCCTGATCAGGTACCCAATATAAGGAAATCTTTGTAAACCGGAGATAAAGGAGAAAACCCAGTGGGAAAAACCCCTCTCCAAAAAGAGATAGAAAAAAATGTAGAAGAGAATGGCTCAAGAGACTCTCTCAAAACCATAAGTACAACCAGCCCCCCATGAGAGAGGGATGAGACACCAAAGCCCCCCCAGAATGATGGAACCCTTGTAGAAATGATCAAACCAATGGAAATCCAATGTGGAAGAAACAAAGGCATGGAACAACAAGGAAACCCCTGAATGAGAGGTGAAACCGGAAGGCCTAACTGATGCTCAAAGGAGAATGAATGAGACTCCTGTAATGGAATATCCAATGAAGGTGGGCCAATAGATGGGCTGAATCTGTCAGCTGGGAGGAGATGAATTTCCTCAGATATGCCCTCAACAACTAGAGTAGAAGGCTTGATGTAGGGAGCGACCATAACAGGTACTGCTAAAGAGGATGCATGTTGAACAAATGCAGACACAACAGGAGGAGGAGGTGGAGAAGCCACAACACTAATCTTAGGAGCAACACAGAAGTTTAGGTGAACCAACTTCTTCTCACTAGGCACTTGTGAAGGAGGAGAGATATTCTCCAACAATGGATATGGTGGACCAAAATGGGAGGAGTACAAGCAGGTGGCATGATCGACTATCCCTATAGCAACAATGTGGCATGTCACACTATCTCTGATGTGTACAGAATATGTAGTGAGCTCAACTATCTTCCCTACCCCACTGTGAGTAATCTAATAAATAGAGAGAAGCTTCGATGAAAAGGATGGAAAACATAGTACATCATGAAATGTACCATCAGTAATGTCAATAGAACCCTTCCCATAGATAGTCATAACAGTGTTATTTCCCATCAGAATGTGAGGGGTAGGAGAGGTCTCAAAAGATGAGAATAAACCCTGAGAATATGCCATATGGTGTGAAGCACCTGAATCTAGTAGCCATCTAGGAGAGGGAGAAATAGTAGATGCAAATAATGCATGACCTTTTCCATTGGCTGACTCATCTACCTGAGAAGATGATGAAGAAGACTAGTGAGAAGAGGAAGAAGGAATATCAATCTTGCTCTTATGAAGAAGAGCTGTCAAATCAAAAATCTATTGGGCATATCCATCTAACTTCTTCTGAAAGCACTGAAACTCATCATGATTGGGCTTATTGCAATAAGCACACTTAGGTTTTTCGGTCTTCGATTTCCCCTGATGTGAAGGAGGTGGGCCAGAGGAATGCTGAGAAGGAGAACTCTTCCAAGACTCTATGGTTAGTGATACCTGTTTCTGCTCTGGTTTTCATGAAGATAGATGAGCAACCAAAGCATGGCTCATAGAGCCTGAAGTATCATTCAAATATTGAATCTTTGACTGCTCTCGAGTCAATTGATCACAAAATTCTGCAAAGGAAGGCATAATGTGCCTAGGACCCAAAGCATCCATACTGGAATAAAAAGTGGAGGAGAAGATCTGGAACTGTCCTCAAAGCTTTGAGAGTATCAGGAAGATACACTCATTATCTAATTTGGTCTTCCCACAACACTTTAAAAGTGAACGGAGAGAATTGAACTTCATCAAGAAGTCCTCAATGGTGGAAACACTACCAAGAGACAAATATGTCAACTCTGCATCAAGCTAAAGTGCCCAGAACTCATTCACTGTACCAAAAAGATCTAAAAACTTTCCCTAGATGGCACGAGGTGTGTGCAAATTCTCCAAATGAAATAGGAGACTGTCAGAGATATTTAGTGCAATTAAGCCTGTGGCTTCATCCATCTTGTTCTGGTGATGAAGAATCTCAAAAGAATGCTGTAAAATAGGTTGGTTCTCATCCAGACAGGACCATAAGCCCCGTGACATGAGCAATCTGGCCATGTGCGCTTTCCAGGTATGGTAGTTATGGGGTGTCAGCCAGTCAACTGAAGGGTCTGACATTGAGAGAAAGAAGACAAAAGTAGAAGGGTCTTTTTGAAGAAAATGAAAAAAAAGGAAAATTCACCCCCCATAATGTAGTAAACCATCCCCCATACACCAAAAGATAACTTAGAGAGCACAAAAAACTAGAAGAAAACTTGGTGACCTGATGCAGTGAGGAGAAAAACAAAAGCTGAAACTTTGACACTAAAAACAAGAACTCAAATGGTCGAATCAGAAAATGAAACTAGTGTCATCATCTTCGGCTCGAAAAGAGCTTTTCGGCAATATTTAATTTTTAGAAAAATGACACCGTATACAAAAGTTATGGCCAAAACACCAACTACACCTCCAAAAATGAGCTCTCTGGAAAAACACAAAGACACAAAAACATTTGATAGTTAAATGACCGTCGCAGTGCCTAAATAAAAAATTAATGATCGTGTGCACGTCACCTGGCTGTCTCATCGGAAAAAAAAAATCCAGTTGCTAAAATATTTGAACCTGGCCTGAAAATAACATCAGCAGTCGAAATGCTGATGTCACGACTGCTGGCGGCTCGTGGGCAGAGCTCGGGCGACGGCAGTGCAGGGGCCAAGCGGCGGTGGTGTGATGGCGTCTCCCCGGTGGCACTATGGAGGCAGTCGGGGGGTGTTGTGGCTACGGTAGCTGCCAGGCGGTGTGCTGGCGGTGCATTCTATGTGTGCCCAAAAATCCCTAGAAAATGTATTTTTGGATTTTTTCATCTCGAAAATCATGTCGTACGACCTAGGAGAGAGAAATTTTTTCCCAAAGGCCACTGTAGCAAAAAATACTAAAATTTATATGAAAAAATGATCTCCCAGGCCTTCTAAGTGCAATGGCGAGGTCCGTTTTTGTTCAAAGTGCTTCAGAAAAAAGTGTCTCTTTCAGATTGAAGAGAAAACCCCAAAAAAGATGTTGTTTTTGCCTTCGAATTACTGTTTCAAAAAACACCAGACCACGTAGTAGCAGGGTGACTCTAATACCATGTAGGATTTGAGAAATAAAAATCACAAAATGCCAAGAACACTTGCATGCAAATAACCAGTTACAGGAAAGAAGCAGAAAGAGGGAAAAAGAAGAACTCAGAAGTTACTCAAAATGTGAGAGCTAAATTATAATCCAAGTTAATGACAAAAGAATTACAAGGTTCAACCTATAAAGGTGAATGAAACCCTAAAACTAGAAAAGCTAGGTTGCACATTAATAATTAATATAAATATTAATTATAATGCACCTAAGAGATAGCTTAAGTAAATAGAGTAATAAACAACTTAATTAATTAAATCAATGTGATCTAATTAATAAGTGTAGACATATAATTACTCTAACAGGAATATCCCCAAAGGCTCACCCTTGAACCAATCTGATTAGCACAACACAAAAGGATGAAGGGATGTCAATTCAATATCTAGATTCAAGGATGAGGTTTTTTGGAAATGAGGTATTCCTTTATTGTTAATTGACAGATTGAAGTATGTGAAATTAATATTATGATAAAGGAAATGATAAAAGACAATGTATGAAATTAGATTTGATCTATAAAAGTAAGTGCAAGAGGAAAATATATATAATAGACTAACCTTAAAGTTAGAAGAGGAAAAATAACCTTTAGACCTTAATTTGATTGTTGTCAAAGTGCCAGAATCAGTCATAGCTCTAGATCTGGGACTGTGGTGTCTATAACTATCTTATGTGCACTTTTCAGCCAAAATGTTTAAGAAAAGGTCAGAAAAGTTGACCTCGTCCCTATAGGTCCAAATTTAATGAAAATTTTTAGGGCCTATGATTGTGTCTGAGATTCCTGAATCTAGATTTGCAATTCCCGAAACTATTCTTGTACATAGAAAAGAAGAGAAAAATGTTGTGAAAGGGGTTTTCCTTGGTCAGACCCCTGTATAGGAATCAACCTTGAAATGAAATTGAAATTTTACAAAGGAAAATAATGTAAACAAGATAAATGTTAGATTCATCTTGCATAAAAAACCTTCATGAATGGATATAGTAATTAGTTTAATCCAACAAGGTGCTTGTATGTATACTTGTATGGAGGAATCAAGGATGCCTTCACAAATGCACATATATACACTTGCCAATCCTAGATCTTGAATGAATGTATGTGTGATAACCTCAAATAGAGAAAGAGAGAGAAGAGTGAATGTATGGATCTTATTTCTTTCTTGTGATTTCCTCTATTTTACCATCACGGGAGAGAAATTCTCATTAATGAGAGAAGATTTCCTTTGCTTGAATGGATCTTAAATAAATGAATACTTGTAAATTCTAGATTGGGTGCTTGCATTCAAGTCTTGAATCCACCACTTCAATTGCACAATTTGAATTGCTTGAGATCTTGACTTGCTTGCATATGAATGATCTCTTGAATGTATTTTCATGTGATTTAAAAATGAGAGGAGAGTGTCCACTTTTAGACCAATTTCAGGATTCAATTTAACTCCAAACTGACCACAGATCTAGAAATTGGAAGAAAACCCCACTACCAGGGCTCGAGCCAATTTTAGGCACAAAAACCTAGGAAAAGGTCGACTTGGCCAACTAGTCCAGGATAAGGTCAACTTGGCTGACCTAGTCTAGGACAAGGTCTACTTGGCCAACCTATTCCAAGATAAGGTTGACCTGGCTGACCTAGTCTAGGTAATTTTGCCTCAAAATGTTTTAGGATCTAGGGGAGTGTGGTATAAATTGGAGGGATAAATTACAACTTGCTGGGAACAAGCAAAATGGTTATTCAAACCTTGAAATCACCAAAATGGGGTCTAAAATGTCCTAGAGCCTCCAATTATGGGTGATAACTTTTTAGGATGGTACATTTAGTTCCCACTTTACAGGGAGTACGAGACAAAATTATGCTCACAGTAGTTGATCGAATGCAAAGTGTTGGTTAACATATTTGTCCTTGTGCAAAATACCTGATTTGTAAAGACTCTGAACCCATTTAGGAAAGAACAAATTATTAACAATAGTTGAGTTAACCACTCAAAGTTAATTCTCTGTATTTGTAGGTACAACTCCCTCTAAAATTATATTGTTGTTATTTCAACTAAGATTAAATAAAATAAGCATTCATGACACTTTTAACCAAAAATCATCGACAAAGGTGACATACATTCAACCATCATTATGAATCTGAACATAGAAAAATTACATGTATATACCTTACATAACTAAATCTATGACTAACTTAAGCTATCAGTAGAATGATCAGCATCCACCACTTAAAAATTCAAACTCAAATACACCAGCAACATAATAATAAAGATCACATGAGATTTTATCCATAAATCATTTCCATTCCAGCAAAAATAAATTAATTTGTCTCCAACCAACAGATAAGAGGGAGATAAAAAAAAATATCATAAACCAGCATATCTATGTATGTTTATCATATATATCTAGTATAGTATCAGAACATCAAACTTACTTCTAATCTCTAATTTCTAACAATAAAGTGCCAAACTTAACAAAGTTTTTAGTTTTTCCATATATAGCCACATAGGGCTTGAAAACATTTATCAAAATTACTCCCCTAGGAGTCATTATTTTTAAAGTTAAAAAAAACAAACTTAAAGCATATCAGAACAAAAGAAACTAGCCCAAACGGTTCAGATGCATCTTTTACATGGTCAACCAGTTGTCTGAGGGGTGGATCCAGGGAGGTTCTTTGACACTATCATAGTCAGACGTGTTTCTTTCTAGCTCTCATAAGGTTCTATAAAAGAAAAGATAAATTACTAATGTGGCAGGCCTATGCATGCTATAAACTACATCCATATCTCCCTACCCTTTTAGATCTGTATAACTTTATTTTCATGTAGGTTCAGATGATCCTGTCCAATGATCAACTTTGATTCGATGTGGGATACCCTAGAGAAATCATGTTCGCTAAGTGACTTTGATTCTTTGGCCTCCTTCATATTTTTTTGTAGATCTTTGATTGCCTCTTCACCACTTCTAATGAGGCCTCCATCATTCTCCATCAGCTAGATGTCTATGCATTTCATTTCACCCAGTGTGATATCTCTGATGACCTCCAATTCCTTTAGAAGCTCATTTACTTCATCAATTATGTATTCTATCATGACATTCCTCTATTCAATGATGACTTTGGAGACATAAAATACCTTGTCATCTAGATTGGATACAAGCTTTTCAGATAGAAACTTCTTCAGTCTATAAATCTGAACCTCTTCCATCCATGTCACTCTTTCCTCCCATTTTCCCTTTTCTTCCTCCCATGAGCTTATTTTTGTTTCTAGATTTTTGGTAACTCCTGAAGCACTCCTATGGGTATCACTTAGATTTTTTGTGTGTTTCACTACCTTAAGGGTCACGAAGTCTAACCATTCACCAAAATTTTTTGCAATAATTTTTTCCCTCTGTATCTAATCCAAGAACTTTTTATCAACCAAGGATTTGACCTCCACTATGGCATCAATTTTAGAAATATGCAAAGTACCTGGATTCTAAATTGCATGTATGTACTTATCCATTTGGCTTAGGATCTCTTTCATTTCCTTCTTATCTTGCAGTTTTCCAGATTCTCAACAAGATCCTTTTGTTTGATGATTCAAAGATTCTCATATATGTCTCCCTCGAGCCTTTTCCAAGATCAACCTTCTGTATTTCATAGTCTTGGAGAGACATTTCATTCTCATCTTTATCTTTGAATAGTTTGGCTATTTCATCCATCTAGTGACCTATACCCTCATCAAAATTCAGCCTAGATTCCATTTTTGGCTTCTTACTCTTCGAATTCTTCCCAAATAATTTTATTACCATAGGACTAGGAGTCAAATAGGGACAATGCTCCTCTTCTTGTTGGCAGACATCTCCAGCCGTTTGGGTGCCCCACAAGGCTTGCCTTGGGGTGTCTAAATTTCTATGCTAACTATCAAAGCCAGTGAGTCATTTTGACCATCCCCTACTTCTATCTTCTTGTCAGCATCCATCTTTGTTGTGTGGGTTTCTTTTATCATTTATCTTCCTCTGGTCTTCCTGCCTCCTTTGTTGACTCTAGGTCTATCAGAATGTTCAAACCCAACTATTGTTTATTATTTCTGTTACTCCGTGAATAGGTGACCTGAGGAGGTAGTGAGGAATGAACTTGAACTTCTCTTGGAAGGGTTTCAGGTTCAAATTTGACTTCAACTACACCTACAATAGAGGATTCAATGGTAGAGTTAGTGGAAGAAAAATTAATTTTGGGAGAGCTTAACCATGCATACTGTTGATGGGGTTTTGCTGACCGGGTCCACCAACAGTCATAAATTGTCACCGAGTTCCAGGGATACCGGCCAACTCCGCCTGCAAAGGTTGTCCGGGGAAATTATATTCCTTGGGTCTTCAAGCACCTGGGTGTCAGGTCACGACAGTGCGGGGCTCGGTTGGGAGAAGTGACTATTTTCGAGGGGGATAGCTAGTTTCTTCAACTCGCTCTCTCTAGAGATTCAATACAGTAAGGTTTCCCCTAGCATTCTACACTTAGCAAATAAAATGAAAAAGATCCTGTAGGGTTAGAAACACTTCATCTAACTATAGTCATGTTTAAACATTCAGAACATCAATAATACTCTGACATACTACACTAAATACCGAAGAAATACACAACCATCAGTTAGAATTTCATCAATAGGGAGGGAAAAGAGGTCATTAATCTATTTTAACATATCAGAGTAGAAGACATAAACAACATAAAGCATGAAATACCATTAACTCAGAAGCAGGAATGCCAACAACATCATTGCAAAGAATTCTTCCTTCTTCATTAATGTCTCTTCTAGCAAGCACTGGTGCGTGATACAATGGTGGCTCTAGGGGAGCATCTAACTATTGAAAATAGAATAGTGGAGCATTGAGCTCTGCCACTAAAATGAGAAATCACTTTGCTATTACTATGGAAAACAAAATCATCAATTTTGCCGACACTTGGAAATGGGCCGATTTGGCTATTTATACAACTCTCTTCTGACCCTAACCCTATTTTACATCATGCTTCAATAAAATATAATATCTAGGGGCCAGTACTACATGTGCCACCCTACAAAAAACCTTGAGACGGAATAGGTCTGCCATGTCAGAAGAATAAGACAAGAATATACAGTGGAAGAATCGGCCTTGAGAAGAAATCCAGAAAGGAGAAAGAAGAAAGTAGGGACCCCAGGGATCGAGGCTACATGCCTCATAAATGGGAAATGCGGTGCCCTATCTCCAATGTGCCAGGTGTACCTCTAAGTGGCACCTTGAGAAGACCATCCTGTCAGAAACCAATCGCTGAGTTGATGCCCCTTGATGTAGCCAACCACCCTCTGACAAAATTTATTAACCACTTCTGAAAGTGACCGGTCGGCCTTGGGGACCGGGACACGGATCACTTAAAAGAATACAAAATTTTGGATCTGGGATCCAGGAACTTATGCCCCAAAAAGAATAAAGATTAACTAATGCTTGAATTCTCCCCGGCCTCCAGAGAAAACTCAAGGTTTATTATTATCATTGAAAGCTTGGAGGAGGTGGGAAATGCCATCCTCATCCACATCTCTTAGGCTAGCCCTTCGGTACTTGGCCACCTCACTTTCTTCCCCCAGGTCTGGAACATTCTCTTTAAACTCGTCGGCCATTCTTGCCGTGTCATGACCACTAAGTATCATGCGAGTTAACTTTTCCATCTGGGCCCCATCTATCCCCTTCGGGGATTGATACCGGGACTTCATTATTTTATCAAAACTCCCCAAAACTGAATCTTTGGGGGTACATTTATCTGTGCTGAGGGGGTCGGCCCTGGAAGTCTTTATTACAAAAGACTTATACAAATTGAAAGAATATTTCACAGCGTTAACCTTATCTTGTGGAGACCCTACCAATTTCTTGATTACCTCCTCATAGCGTTAACCTTATCTTGTGGAGACCCTACCAGTTGCTTGATTACCTCCAATGTGAGGTCAAGTTTGGAGTGCTGGGTTCTCACAAAATCAAGTGAGTCATCCCCCAGAATTATAGATTCAGAAATCATATCCTCTCCCATACTAAGGAGTTCCTCAAGCTCTACCTTCCACGCTTGATAATTCTTAGTATCACCCTCCCATAGGTCAATAAGAGTCTCTACCTAGTGAATGACCTGGCAGGCCATGTATAAATCTGGGAGGGTGGACACCAGGAAACGCTGGGTGTTTCCTATCTATAGAGTGACCCACTCGTCCACTGCCTGGGCTTTCTTCTTCATTACTCGCAGGGAGTCTATGTCACTTTATGGAAGATCTTCAGAGGTGGAGGCCTCCAAAGGAGTGGCATTAATAGGTCGAGCCAGCTCAGTGATCAACCCCATAAGGTTTGTGTTCTTTGCCTTTTCTGCTTTGAGCCTCTAGGATTCCTTTTCGTAACAGAATTCCACTACCCTTTCTGCCTCCTTCAGCAAGTCTACCTCGCCCTGCTTTCCCCTTTTTCCTAGTGATACCTTTGCAACATTATATTCCTTGGGCTCTATGGTTGCTTCATCGGCATTTGGGGGAGGTATTTCCACAACGGCAACTGTTTCTCCACTTGGCCCAGTTTGAAGAGTATGAACAATCTGGGCTTTTCTGGCCTTTGGCGGGGCTTGGACTTGGGCCATCATTTCGGCCAGGGAGAGAGGAGTCACGGGAGCGGACTGAGCTTTTCTTTTCCTGCTCTCTATCAGCCACTGAGGCGGTAGGGGTGGCCTTCCTGCCAGAATTTGTCCCCTTGATTCTTCCCCGGTGTCCTATGGCTTTTGTTCCTCAGTGACGTGGACCTCATCCGTCCCTCTCCCTGCATCTACTTCTTCTGCAACAATGTTTTCTTTATCAACCTCCATCTCCTCAACCTTGTCCTCTGTGTCTATTACTTGGTCTGGACTTTGGTAGGCTTCCTCGGGGAGTTCCTCTTCAAGCTATTCTTCCTGTTGCTCTTCTTCTACTACTGGGGCTTCTTCCTCTGTTGGCACCTCTTTTTGCAGTAGGTGAGGTGTTGGGATGAGATTTAGAGTTTGGGATGCTGTAATCACCTACCCAAAGGTTTCTCCCAGGAGTGGCCCTTGAAACGTGGCGGCTGGGGTTACGGTTATTCCCGAAGGTCTAGTTCCCCCAGTGGATGCCATTTGTTCACCTTGCTTTTTTTGGTCCACTCCCAGACCTTGCATCACTTGAGCCCTGGAGTAAATCTCCAGCTCTGGCTCTTTCTCTTCTTCCTACTTTTCTTGTTCCTGTGTAGGCTCTTGTTCAGGAGCTTCCTGCTCTGCAGCTCCCTGTTTTGCCCTGGTGACCTTTGTCTCTATTTGTGTATTGTCCCCCTGCAATTTTCCAAACTTGTCAGTTGTAAATACATCATAAAATTCCTCTTGCAGAGGGGGACTAGCCAGGACTTGTGTAGGCTCCATTTCTTTCTCTAGTTCCAGGGAACTGGAAGAGAGGATTTCTACGTGTTGGGCTTGGGATGTTCCCAGTTTTGGCTCTGCCTTTAGCTTTTTGCTAAGCTTCTTCTTTCTCCGAGTAACCAGAGGTGGCCCCACATCTCTTATTGCTACCACCTCTATGGGATCCACCCACGTTGTCCTTACCATTAAGGCTGCTAATGACAGGGAGGAGGAGGGATGAAGTGGCCTGACCATGAGCGATGGAGTCGCTAGCCGCATTATTAATTGCTCCCTCATCTGCTGGGAGGCTGCCACTGATTGCTTTATCTATTTTTTTATGGAGACTTCTTGCGTGGGAGAGGTTGTGTCTATTCCTTTTCCTTTATTAGCTCCCTGCAAAAAAGTCCCGACCCCCAGAGTCAACTATGGTGCCGGCTGTGGAGTCAATTTTGGTGCCGGCTGGGCTGCTTGGCGGGTACTTCCGGGGCACACCTTCTTAAAATAGGTGTGGCTTCACTCAACCACCTCTCGAGTGAAGTCTTCAATTGTGGGCCCTCCCTGGGTGTCCCAGTTTACTGGTGGGAGAGCCCTTGTGTCGATCCCCTTTGCCTTGTACTGGGGATCGGTAGTGGGGGCGGCGTTTGAGAAGTCCACTGGGAACCTCCAAAGCTTCAACTTTTGCATCATACCAGCCATAATTCTGATGTAGTGCCTACTCTACACCTCCACATTATCTTGGCAATCTTCCCAGAAGTCCTCCATATAGATATGATGGGGCTTTGAATCCCGGGGCAATGTCGTTGCTATCCTTCCATGCGGATCAAAAATTTTTTGTGCTAAGTAAAAATCTCCCAAGTTGTAACTTTTCAATTCATTATCAGCCTCCTTTGCGGTGGCCAAGCTGCATATGTAGTTTCCACAGGTGATTGGGAACAAAATATTAGGTATCTTTTTGAGGGCAAAGAGGGCATGCACCTCCATCATTTGCCTGCAATACTCCAAGAGCACGATCTTGTCCCCACAGTGTTTGGGCAACAAGTAGGGTTTCTCGGAGAAGCCAGTGACCATAATGTAGGTGTGTTGTAGGAATTGAATATAATAATGTCCATAACTATGGACCAAATTCATCGCCTCTGAGGACAGGCGGTATCCGGCATCCCGGGTGGGTGTAAGCAGATGATAATAAACGAACGTGTCGTTTACCCAGAAAAAATTGGGGAAGCTGGCCTCCCATTGAACTTGTGGGAAATGGTCCCACAGTGCCTTTTGTCCTAGGCCAATCCTGAGCATGCTGTCTATAAGTAGGCCGTGGGCGTGGGGTCTCTGCTACGCTAGGGCCCAGAAAACATAGGAAGACATGTAGAATTTCTTCTTCCTGTTTAGTTGCTGGAACTGGGAGTCGACATGGTTGGAAATTATTGTCGCCCAGTCAAAGTATCCTCCCTTGGTGGAGATGCCAAGGACAAAATAATACATCCATCTAGTAAACTCTTGGGCGGAGGGCTGCCCAAAGACCCGGGCCAATACTATCATTCCCATTTGAATGCTCTCTTTTAACTCAGAGCGGGGAATTTCTATCTTCATTCTTTTAGGGTCCCTCTTTGAGGCCTTGAGCCAATGGGTATTCATGTATACCCAGGTGGCATCCTCCAGCTGTGTGAATTGGGCCAAGGCATCAGTCCTTGTAACCACTGAGGCCTTATCGAATTATGGGATTCCCAGGCTTGCCTGGAATGTGACTAGGTCGAGGGATACCAGAGGAGTAGGGTATCCTGTTGGTTCTGCGGCCGCGAGCATAACGGCCCAAATAGAAGAATTGTAGTTGGTGGCCAATGTCAAGATAAGCTCTGGGGATTGCACGGAGCATGGGAAACAAGCCACCTTGAGGATTCTGGAGTTCCTGACATTGATTGCTAGTTGATCTCCAGCCTGTTGCTGGATGTGCATTACTTTTACCAAGGCCTGCATCTCCGGCCATGTTCCGACGCTGGTGTCGGCTATCAGCTTGAATTTGGACTCAATCTTTGAGCCCATGATGACATTGTCTTGCACAAATTTCATAGTTAGGGGCATCTTCTTTGGGGCCTTCTCCATCTTGGATTTTACTGTTGTTCTGGTGGCTGCTGCGGAAGGTAGCTCTAGACTTCCGGGTGGAGATGATGCAGATGCTTCAGACATGTTTGGAAAATAAACTCTACGAACCTGCGAGACAAAGTGACCATCAGAATGCATTAATCAAAATAAATATTCTGGGGTCCAGAGATCTTACCACTGCAATGCTCGCTTTTCCTGAAAAGTTAGTTTTATTCAAAAATAATCCGAAAAGCAAATGCATCATATAAACTTAATACTTTTATTAAACATGCGGGTCTAGGGATTTTATCATGCTTGGAAAAGATATGGGATGGCTGATGGTAGGAGACTCAGAGCCCGGAGAAGTAATCGTTGGTGAGGACGTGTAAAAAGACAAGTCATCAAGCCCACATGGGTGCCACATGCGTAGGTATTAAATGGAAGTTATGGCGATGACGACAGAGCCAACTATCCGAACATGTGAAAAGTTAAGGCCACTTGACTGGAATTGATTGTGTGCATGGGACATAAATGAGGGTCTGACTGGTTTTATGGAGGAGAGAGAAAACTACCTATTTGAAACCGGCCGAGAGCTGAGTTTCAAACAGGTGGTTTTCTACCCCGAAGCGAGTTCATGGGCGGAAAACCAGAAACACAGGTGACTCGACCACCTTGTCAAGCCACTTGAAAGGATATACACGAACGCTGAAGAATATACACATAGAAATGGAGGGATATACAAAGACTATATACAAATATACACACATATACATATATATACACAAATATACAATGCAGAACGACGCTCACAGAAAACCAGACAAGGCAGAATATATACACCTATCTACAAACTGACTACTTCTGCATAGAGGGTGGACAACCCTCAGGAAGAGCCGACCCACCAACAGGTGGAAAAACTAGAAAAAAAAATATAGAGAAAACAGAAAGACAATGAATGAAAGAAAGACAAACAAACACCAAACAAAACCAGAAGAAAATAGAAAGGCGGGAATAGGAAAACCAACCTAAGAATGCCGAAAGGTGGAGGAAAGGAGTTACCGCGGGAGCTCTGCAACAACTTTAGTTGTCAAATGGTCACAATCACCACCATGAAGCACTTTCAATCACCTAAAAATGACTGGAAGTGTTAAGCGTTGATTATCACTAACTCTCTGCAAATTGCTCTGTTAATCGCTTTGAAATCACTGATTGCTTGAAAGTTTTAATCACGGTAAATGTGAAAGTGACAGATAAGTTCTATTTATACCTGCGGTAAAAAGGGTAATCCTCCTCCTTCCGGCAATCTCTGGACAAGAAAACCTTTGGACCCTGGGCCCGGGGATTCCTTGCGATGATATCCTTAAGAACATCGTGGCAAAGAATCTCAAATTCCAGAGTCCGATTCCCAATGAAGGACAACCTTCAGGACCGGAGTCTTGGAGACAAAAAACCAAACAAAAAAAATAAACAACGGGGAAGAAAACCCCAGAGAAAGAAAACAAAAGGGAAAGAAAGACAAAGGCAAAGTTGCAAGCAAAAAAAAAAAAAAGCAAAAGGGGGGACCCAACATTTTGCACTCAAAATGTAGGGACAGGGATGCAGGGCATAAAAAATGGTGACTATCTGGGACAAATGCCTTAGTGCATTTGAGAACTATAGAATCTCTGGTTAGCAAAACTAGAACAGGCCCCTTCCCGAAGCATCTAACAGGCAAAGAGCAACATATCTGATAGAATCAAACCCACACGGGAATTAGTCTGGAGTCCTTCATCAGTGGTGTTGTGTGTGCTTTGGAAGGAAATCAAGCCAATGACCTCTGGGAGGAGTAGAGAAGAGACACTAATTACATCGAACCAATCATCAATTTGCTCGCTTCCCCCGGAGACCGGAGTTTTGTCTCACTTTTCCTCTTTTGTTATTTTGTTTATTTCTAGGTGGGGAAGGTAGTACTTCTTTCACTATTAAGCTTAAGCTTAGCTAATTTTAATGGCGATACTTCTTTCACTTGTCCACCTATACTTAGATGTTTGGAGAGGGGATAAAGCTCCGGACCCAGAAAGAATTCCTTAAAGTTTCAAACCTGGGTCAACCAATCAGTACAACCGATCTACCCTCGGCATGTTTGATTACTTGTTCCTTATATTATTTGTGTTCACTGATTGCCAGACTCCCAGAGACAACACCTGATAGAGATTGCTCAAAATGTGCCATAACCTGCGAAACAACCCCAGAGATCGGGCCGACTCCACCGTGCTAAAGACAGATTGTAAAGTTCACCATGCTGTAGACATTGTACCAGAAACCAGAGTTTATGCAAAGCATTCCAATTCCTGCAAGACAGAACAAAATGTTGGGACCCAGAAAGAAAACTGAAAGAGAAAACAAAAACAACAAAAGAGGACTGCCTCGAAGGATAGTCGACAAGGCTATTTACAAGACAGGGTACCTCACAACGAGGCACCCAAAAGAAATATTTACAAGCAGAAGGCTTTACATATAATACAACTTTGGACAAACTTACCCTACTCAAAGTATTGTTTGAGAAACTGTCCATTAACGGGCAATGCAACAGGTTCCCCAGTTAGGGTGTTGAGGCGGTAAGTATTTTCCCCGTAGATTTCTGAGATTAAGTATGGTCTGAGCCAGAGCCATTGGAACTTGGTATGCTTTCCTTTCTTCTCCTGGGCCTTGTCCCACAACAGGACTGAATCCGAGATCTGAAAATCCTTGTATTGGGCTCTTCTATCAAACCATCATTTTACCACTTCTTGATGACGCACAAAATGTTCAAGGGCTGCATCTCACTATTCTTCCATTCGCACTAGATTTAAGAGCCGAACCTCCACGATGTTGTCCCTATTGCTAAATTCTTGCATAAACTGTAAAACTGGGATCTGTAAGTTAACTAGGAATATAGGCTTCTGACCATAAAATAGATGGAACAGGGATGTTCCCAGGGCAGCCTTGACACGAATGCGATCCACCCAGAGGGAGAATTTCAACTTTTGATACCAATCCCGGGGATTCTGTTCTAGCAGATGTTTGATCACTTCAAGTATATTTTTGTTCCTTGATTCAGCAATGCCATTTCCCTGGGGATAGTAATTGCTGGAAAAATTCAAAGTGATCCTCTGATTATAGGTCCATTTGAGTGACTGTGCCGAAGCAAATGCCAGACCATTTTTGCACACCAAAGAGAAGGGCATATCAAACCATTTGACAATGTTTTCTTCCAGGAATTTGATAACCATGTCTGTCGTGTTGTTTTTGCACGGTATAGCCTTAGACCACCAAGTGCAATAATTAGTAGCAGTGAGTATGTATCGGTGATTGGTAGACGAGTTGGGGTTGATTTCCCCAATGAAGTCAAATTCCCACTGGGAAAAGGGTCTAGCCTCGTAGACTAGTTGTAAAGGCATAGCTGGGTTACGCTCACGATGTGCTACAGTTTGGCAAGTATGGCATTTCCTGACATGAGTGTAAACGTCCTTGAATATATAGGGCCAATAGTATCCGGCCTAGAGGATCTGATGGGCAGTAGCATCGGCTGAGCCATTCCTAGTTCCAAACTGACCGTGAAATTCATTAATCACTCTCATAGATTGGTCTCTGTTGATGCACCAGAGGTACACTCCCTCGTAATTTCTGTGATAAAGTGTGGAGTTTTTGATCATGAAGTGAGCGCTTTTCATCCGCAGGGCGCAACGTTTGTGGGGAGGTAATCCCTCCAAGCATTTATTATTTAGTAGAAAATACACCAAATCAGTATACTATGGGTCTTGGGTGATGGACTCCACTGTGTAAGTTTGACATTCTATGTGGGGAGTCTCTTCTGCCATCGCTCAACTTAGTCCCTGGCCCCGGACTATCTTCATGGGATGCATTTCTAAATCATATTCCTAGAGGATGGCCATCCATTTCCCCTGTCTCTCACCCAATTCGCTCTACATCAGTAGAGACTTGATGGCCTGGTCCGGAATGATAGCATGTACCTTGCTCCGAAGGATATAATGTCAAAATTTCTTCATGGCGTGAACTAGAGAAAAGGCCTTCTTTTCTAGTGATGAATATCAGACTTTGGCATTCTTGAAGGGGGAACTCAAGAAAGCTATTGGTCATTCCTCCCCTTCAACCTTTTGAGTCAAAATTTCCGCAGCAGAGTGCGGCGAAGCAAAGGAGTAAATGTAAAACGGAAGGGAATAGTCTGGACTAGCTAGGGCAGGTTCTTCTATTATTGTTTGTTTGATCTGGGTGAACGCCCATTTTGCTTCAGGACTCCATTCAATCTTGGTATCCTTCTTCATCATCTCGTTGAGCAGTTTGACTATTTTTGTGAATCCCATGATGAACCATCATACAAAGTTGATCTTTCTGAAGAAGGATCGCATCTCTTTCTTGCTGCCAGGCATTTGTAAGTTTAGCAATGCTTTGACTCTATCAGGGTCTATGGATATACCCTTCTCGGAGACTATATGCCCGAGCAACTTCCCCTCGGTGACCCCGAATATGCACTTCTTGGGGTTGAGGGATATTCCATACCGGTGACATCTCTCACAGATCTGAGCGAGATGGGAAGAATGGTCACGCCTATCCCAGGAAAGATGGTCAAATCATCCATGTAAATGACTATGCACCGATTCACAAGGCCCTCAAACACAATGTCCATGGCCTTTTGAAATGTAGCCCCTGCATTGATCAGACCAAAGGGTATTCTCTTGTATGCAAACATCCCCCACTTGGTGGTAAACGCTATTTTCTCCCTATCTTCATACTTAACCATGACTTGATTATACCTAGAATACCCATCCAAGAAGGACATCATTTGGGATCCATTCACTATCTGCAACACCTCATCCAACGAAGAGAGAGGGTGATTATCTTTCTTAGAGGCCTTGTTCAAGTTTTAGAAATCCATGCAAAGGTGGATCTCACCATTCTTCTTCCTCATAGGGACCAGGTTGGTAGCCCACATAGTATGCCAGATTGGGAAGATTATCCAGGCTGACAGCAGTTTTTTTACCTCTTGATGAATCAAAGGCTCTATCAGGGGGTTGACTGGTCTTTGTTTTTGGCCGGAAGGGCTTAGCATCAAGTTTCAGGGGAATAGTATGGGTCATGATGGATATGTCATATGTTTTCAAGTCTTCATAACCCCAAGCAATTATGTCGATGTATTCTCGGAGAACTATGAGAATCTTCTCCTTTTCTTCAGGGGAACAGGAGGTACCAATGTGAATAATATTTTCCTCACTGGGCTGGCCGATGTTAACCTTTTCAAACTTTCCTCCCTCGGAGGAGGATGACACCTTCTCATGGGCCCGAGGGTCTAATTTGAAGATTCATTCCAGTGCAACCATCCCCTTTGGGATGGTGTTAGTAGGTAAGTCCATGATCCCATCGTCTTCGCCACCCTGCCAAGTATTGTCATGGTCTCATTCTTCCACTATCTGATTTTCAAAGATGCCAACATTCACCATGAAGGCCAGGATATGATGATCATCCTCAAAAACCTGAAAGTGGGTGACATTATCTAGAATGGACAAGGTAGGGACCATCTCAACTAAAAATTTCTAGAGGTTCAAGCCAGCCATCGGCTCAAGTGTGCTGGCGGAAATGGCAAGGGCATCTGGGACATAGTTTTGTCACCGGGGAATGAGGTCAATGTTGAAGGCATCAAAATATTCAATAAGGATCCAAGCTTGGTTGTGGTATGTGGCCAGCCTTTTGTCGTGACATGTGTATTGACTCTAGACTTGTTTAATAATCAACTCTGAATCACCCAGAGCCCGGAGGCGGGTGATACCTTCCTTAACACAAATAAGAGTCCAAGGACCAAAGCCTCGTACTCTGTGACATTGTTTGTACAGTTAAAATAAAGTCTATAGGATGTGAGGGAGGACTTCCCTCATGGGTTGATTAACTCTACCCCAGCCTCGCAGCCTTGTTTGGATCGGGACCCATCGAACTTGAGGGTCCATAAGTTGTTGTTAGTAATCTGGGGCTAGGAAGGGGGAGTAGTCTTTGGATTATTGCTGGGAGACTTAGGGGGTCCCTTCTAGACCACCAGTGTGAATGTAGAATTTACCTCTGGAGGTGTTTGGGTTTGGGATTCCCGGGGAGATGTCACCAAAGGAGTGCATCCCGTAGGAACACTGGGCCCCAGAGAATCAGTTACATGTCATTTATTCCATAAGGTATCGAGGTGTCGGTTAGCGAATGAAAGACATGGCCCACACTCGAGTTCTAAATGTTTCTAGTAGTGTACTCGGCACTAAGTGTCGGATAGGAGTGTAGCAAGGGTTACTGTGGCACTTGGAGAGTCAGCCTCAACTCTCATCTTTTCTTCTAGGTCCTGGGCTCTCTGCAGCACGGCGGGGTCCTCTCTGGGGATAAAATTGAATGTTAAGATTTCAAAGGGTCGGTACACCCCCAGAGAAGTCTTAGAGAAAAGGACCTCATTGACCCTTCCAACCTCGGTAAGGGCCTATTTTATCCGGGGTTCACTTTTGACCTGGATCTTATTTGACTCTCCTTCCCACGGAAGCCATAAGTGGGTGAAGTCAGTTGAAAAGTATCCATTCAATGACTTAGACCAATTCTGACTTAATAACATCCCATAAGTCTCTGGGATATCCACCACTTGGATGTCGATTATGCTGGCTATCCTAGGGTCCTAGATAAGTTGTATTCGGACGTTCTTTAATTCCCCCACCATTTTTACAGCAGTCTTATCCAGCTAGATCACTGCACCATTAGATGGGGCGGGATGGAATCTGATCTTTTGACAAATGGACAAAGGCATGATGTTACCCGAAGCTCCAGAGTCTACTAAGCAGTTGTGTATATTTTTGCCTTGGATATTTAGGCCTAGTAGGAAGGGAGGATCCTCATTGTTCCCCTGGAAGATGGCTGCGTTAGCATCTTTGAATGAGATAGTCTTGGGCAGGCGGCTGACGGCTTCCGGGTTCCCCAAGAGTTTCAGAAGAGACTTTTTCTACTCGGGATAGTTTAGAAAAACCTCCATCAAGGTCATGGAGGTGGTGGTCTATTCTAACACCTTCATAATATTGAATCTTCCTCCTGGGAACTGGTGATTTTCCTCAGTGAGATCTTTTGCTTGGTTAGAGCTAGGACCTTTTGGAGGAGCAGGTCAGTCAGTCATGTTATTTCAGGGAGGAGGAGTGTCTTTGACAGGAGGTGTGGGCGTGTAAGATGTTCCTTTACCAACCTGACTCTGAGTATTATATGGAGTCTGTGGGTTAGTAAAGGCATTGGCCTTGAAGGGCGGGATAGATTCATCAAAGAATCCCTACAATTTGGATTCTTCTTCATCCTCCCTGAAAGTTTTGAAGAAGATGGTGTCACAGGTGAAGGCACTGTGGGTTGGCTCTTGGATAGGGGGCTCTGGAGGGGTGGTGTCATGCGACTGCTGCCTATCTAGCTGGGAGATCATGATGACCTTTTCCAAGGTGGCACATTTCACCTCGTTGTGTGAACCCGTGTCGTGCAATCTACACCAATTATTCATGGGCTGGAAGTCTGCAACTGGTGTGAAATGTGATGGTCCAGAACCATTTTAGTTAGAATTTTGGTTCAGAGGTGGGCCTCTGGTGTTTGCATTATTATTCCATTGCTGTTGATTGGGCCTAGACCTATTATTGAAGTTTCTTCCTCCGGCATTGTTGTTTCGTTGGCCGAAGAAAATGTTTCCCATCTGAGAATTTGAATTTTGGGGCACGTAGGACCCCGCCTTCGGTTGACCCATGTCCACAGTTAAGGTAGACAACATTCACCAGAGGGATTTGACCTCGGCGGTCAACTGAGTGTTGGTGTCACAATGTGACAGTTGTTGTTGTTGTTAGCTTCCTGAGAAGGCGGCAGTAATAGCCGGAGTCGAGGGCGATAATCCTCCAGTCATGGATGACTGAAAGAAGGGCACTCTGGATGGTTGTGTCTAAGACTGTTGTGCCTGCTGCGGCTGATTCCAGGGGAAAGCTTCTAGACCTAGCACTATCTGGGTCTGCATTGGGTAAACATATCAGGCCTACTGGTCTATCAGGGGTGGCGGAGGATTCATCTCCATAGAGGGGGAACCCATTGCCAGATTGGGGTTGTATCCCCTGGCATATGCAGTTCCACCGGGGATCATGTTGAAGGGCGTGCTCTGCCCAATCCCGCCCGGGGATTTGTTGAGACCACAGGACAGTTCTAGGGCTAGGTTATAGACTTTTGCCAAGGTGTCCCAGTTTCCTGCGGTGGTTGTTTTCCAAAGGAGAGTGGAAACGAAAGGGTCCATCGCGTTAAGATAGGTATGTATGGTTACTTCTGGGGATGGAATAAAAGGGCTTGTGCACCACTTCAGGGCACGCTGGAACCTATGGTTGAATGCTGCAAGAGGTTCATTGGGTTCCTTCCTGATGGAGATGAAGTGGCTATGGGACCAGGCTGGGTCCACATGCACACGAAAGGCAGCCAGGAAGGTGTCACTAATACATTTGGCATCGAATTGCGATGGCTATGTGTCGCAATTACGACAGCCATGTGTCGCCAGTGCAACAGTAGTAGACGTCGCTCATTTTTAGTCACAAATTACGACGTCTGTCATCACCCATCACAATTATGACAGATATCCGTCGCTATACTGCCACTTTATTCTGGCGTTATCTGGCCATAATTCTTATGGAATTCGTCGTAATTGCGATGGATCCCTATACAATTGCGACGGGATTTTGGCGTCGCCGCTACAGCAACCCCGTCGCAATCCCCTTGGCTGACGTCGCAATTCCAACGGATTCCAATGCAATTGCCACGGGCGTTTGGTGTCGCCGCTACAGCATCCCCGTCACAATTCAAGGGCTGGACGTCGCAATTGCGACAGTTACAAAGTAAAACAAAAAAAAAATTACTTTTTTAT
>MU224881.1:2438497-2448743 GCA_018584345.1 Thuja plicata | reverse complement strand
CAGAAGTAGAATCGACCAGGGCATATCCACAGGAAAATATGGAAGTAAAGACTGAGATTGGAGTGGTGGAGAAGAAGACTGACCTTTTCGTCCTTCACCGAGGGAGAGAGAGGGAGCAGAGTTCTTCACCGAGCTAGATATGGGCGTATGCCGGAGGCAGGCTTTGAGGGAGGGAAGGCCCTTAATTCCCGTGCGCGATCGAGTACAGACTATAACAAATGAGCAATGTTTTCCTTTTTTTTTCTCTTATATCCCGCTTTCGTCGCAATTGCGACGTCGTCGGGCTATAATTGAAAAAAAAAAGCCAAAAACACATTGCATTTGCCTGCCATCGCAAATTGACCCCTAATGTATTAGTGTGTCCTTCATGTCCTACAAACTATTTATGGAGTTGGCAGGAAGGTTAAGGTACCAGTTCAACTCACCTTGCCCTAAGGACAAGGGAAACATACGAGTCACAACATCTTCATGCTAGATCCGGTGTCGATTCATGGCATCCTTGTATGCCTATAAATGCTCTTCTATGGTTTGTGAGCCTAAGTGCTCATATCGTGGGCAGATCTTCTCCGGGTGAGAGGGTAAGTCGTTGATTGCACCCTGAAAAGTTCCCATTGGGGACCTGGTGTTTCCAAAGTACGTGGCCATTGGGGGAACTATATGTTGGGTAGTTTGGCCACTGGTTCTCGGGATTGTCTGAGAAGCTTGGGTATTTTGATGTATGCTAGACCCCTAGACAATAGTGGCTGGTATGATTTTTGAGGTTTGTTTCTTTTGAGCAGGAGGCTCAAGTTTGACAAACCTTCCAGGATTCGGGGCAGACCTAAGGACTCTTTCAAATTTTGCTGGGGAGAAAGACCCAATCCCACTGAAGGCTTGCCTCTTAAAACTATAGCTCAGGGAACCCTCAGGAGGTGTAAAATTGGAATCTCTGGAAGGGGATGAGTTCATGCCCTCCTTCTAGTGCTAGTTTCTGTTGACGGGGTTTTGTTGACCGGGTCCGCCAACATTCATAAGTTGTCACCGGGTTCCGGGGATACCAGCCAAATCTTCCTGCAAAGGTTGTCTGGGGAAATTATATTCCCCGGTTCTTCAAGCACCTGGGTGTCGGGTCACGACGGTGCGGGGTTCAGTTGGGAGAAGTGACTATTTTCAAGGGGGATAGCTGGTTTCTTCAACTCGCTCTCTCCGGAGATTCGATACGGTAAGGTTTTCCCTAGCATTCTACACTTAGCAAATAAAATAAAAAAGATCTTACAGGGTTAGAAACACTTCATCTAACTATAGTCATGTTTAAACATTTAGAATATTAATAATACTCTGATATACTACACTAAATACCAAAGAAATACACAACCATCAGTTAGAATTTTATTAGTAGCGAGGGAAAAGAGGTCGTTAATCTATTTTAACATATCAGAGTAGAAGACATAAAGAACATAAAGCATGAAATACCATTAACTCAGAAGCAAGAATGCCAAAAATATCATTGCAAATAATTCTTCCTTCTTCATTAATGTCTCTTCCAGCAAGCACTGGTGCGTGATATAATGGTGGCTCCAGGGGAGCATCTAACTATTGAAAATAGAACAGTGGAACATTGAGCTCTGCCACTAAAATAAGAAATCACTTTGCTATTACTGTGGACAACAAAATTATCAATTTTGCCGACACTTGGAAATGGGTCGATTTGGCTATTTATACAACTCTCTTCTAACCCTAACCCTATTTTACATCATGCTTCAATAAAATACAATATCTGGGGGTCGGTGCTACATGTGCCACCCTACAAAAGATCTTGAGATGGAATAGGTCTGCCATGTCAGAAGAATAAGACAAGAATATATAGCAGAAGAATCAGCCTCGAAAAGAGAGCTAGGAAGGAGAAAGAAGAAAGTAGGTCCCCCTGGGATCAAGGCTACATGCCTCATAAATGGGAAATGAGGCACCCTATCTCCAATGTGCTAGGTGTACCTCTGAGCGGTGCCTTGAGAAGACCATCCTGCCAGAAACCAACAGCTGAGTCGATGCCCCTTGATGTAGCCAACCACCCTCTAACAGCCTTTATTAACCACTTCTGAAAGTGATCGATTAGCCTCGGGGACCGGGACACGGATCACTTAGAATACAAAATTTTGGATCCAGGACTCTGGGATCCAGGAACTTACGCCCCAAAAAGAATAAAGAATACCTAATGCTTGAATTCTCCCCGGCCTCTGGAGAAAGCTCAAGGTTGCTTATTATCGTTGAAAGCTTGGAGGAGGTGGGAAATGCCATCCTCATCCACATCTCTTAGGTTGGCCCTTCGGTACTTGGCCACCTCAATTTGTTCCCCCAGGTCTAGAATATTCTCTTTAAACTCGTCAGCCATTCTTGCCGCGTCATGACCACTAAGTATCATGCGAGCTAACTTTTCCATCTGGGCCCCATCTATCCCCTCTGGGGATTGATACCTGCACTTCATTATTTCATCAAAACTCCCCAAAATTGAATCTTCAGGGGTACATGTATCTGTGCTGAGGGGGTCAGCCCCATATGTATTTATTACAAAAGACTTATACAAATTGAAATAATATTTCAAAGCGTTAACCTTATCTTGCAGAGACCCTACCAGTTGCTTGATTACCTCCAATGTGAGGTCAAGTTTGGAGTGCTGGGTTCTCACAAAATCAAATGATTCATCCCCCAAAATTATGGATTCAGAAATCATATCCTCTCCCAGAGTAAGGAGTTCCTCAAGCTCTACCTTCCACGCTTGATAATTCTCGGTATCACCCTCCCATAGGTCAATAAGAGTCTTCGCCTGGTGAATGACCTGTCGGGCCGTGTATAAATCTAGGAGGGTGGACACCAGGAAACGTTGGGTGTTTCCTATCTGCAGGGCGACCCACTCGTCCACTGCCTAGGATTTCTTCTTCATTACTCGTAGGGAGTCTATTTCACTCTGTGGTAGATCTTTAGAGGTGGAGGCCTCTAGAGGAGCGGCATTGATAGGTCAAGCCAGCTCAGTGAGCAACCCCATAAGGTTTGCATTCTTTGCCTTTTCTTCTTTGAGCCTTTGGGCTTCCTTTTCATAATGGACTTCCACTGCCCTTGCTGCCTCCTTCAGTAAGTCTACCTCACCTTGCTTTCCCCTTTTTCCTAGTGATACCTATGCAACATTATAGTCCCCAGGCTCTGTGGTTGCTTCATCAGCATCTGGGGGAGGTGTTACCACAATGACAACTATTTCTCCGCCCGGCCCAGTTCAAAGAGTATGAACTATCCGGGCTTTCTTGGCATTTGGCGGGGCCTGGAATTGGGCCATCATTTCAGCTAGGGGGAGAGGAGTCACGTGAGCAGACTGAGCTTTTCTTTTCCTGCTCTCTATCAGCCACTAAGGTGGTAGGGGTGGCCTTCCTGCCAGAATTTGTCCCCTTGATTCTTACCCGTTGTCCTGTGGCTGTTGTTCCTCAGTGACATGGACCTCATCCATCCCTCTCCCTGCATCTACTTCTTCTATAGAAATGTTTTCTTCATCAACCTCCATCTCCTCAGCCTTGTCCTCTATGTCTATTACTTGGTCTTGATTTTGGTAGGCTTCCTCGGGGATTTTCTATTCAAGTTGTTCTTCCTGTTGCTCTTCTTCTACTATTGGGGATTCTTCCTCTGTTGCAACCTCTTTTGGTAGTAGGGGAGATGTTGGGCCAAGATTTAGAGTTTGGGCCACTGTAATCACCTGCCCAAAGGTTTCTCTTGGGAGTGGCCCTTGGAACGTGGCAGCTGGGGTTATGGTTATTCCTGAAGGTCCGGTTCCCCTAGCGGATGCCATTTTTTCACCTTTCTTTTGTTGGTCCACTCCCAGACCTTGCATCGCTTGAGCCCTGGAGGCAATCTTCAGCTCCAGCTCTTTCTCTTCTTCCTGCTTTTCTTGTTCCTGTGCAGGCTCTTGTTCAGGAGCTTCTTGCTCTGTAGCTCAATGTTCTGCCCTGGGGACCTCTGTCTCTGTTTGTGTATTGTCCCCCTGCAAGTTTCCAAACTCGTCGGTTGAAAATACATCATCAAATTCCTCTTGCGGAGGGGGACTGACTGGGACTTGTGTAGGCTCTATTTCTTTCTCTAGTTCCAGGGAACTGGAAGAGAGGATTTCTATGTGTTGGGCTTCGGATGTTCCCAGTTCCAGCTCTACCTTTGGCTTTTTGCTAAGCTTCTTCTTTCTATGGGTAACTAGAGGTGGCCCCGCATCTCTTATTTTTGCCACCTCCATGGGATCCACCCCCGTTTCCCTTACCATTAAGGCTGCTAATGACGGGGAGGAGGGACGAAGTGGCCCAGCCATGAGCGGTTGAGTGGCCAGTCGCATTATTAATTGCTCCCTCATCTGCTAGGAGGCTGCCACTAATTACTTTATCTTTTCTATGATGGGGGCTTCTTGCGTGGGAGGGGTCATGTCTATTCCTTTTCCTTTATCAGCTCCTTGCGAAGAATTCCAGGCCCCCAGAGTCAACTTTGGTGCTGGCTGCGGAGTCAATTTTGGTGCTAGCTGGGCTGCTCGGTGGGTACTTCCGGGGCACACCTTCTTAAAATAGGTGTGGCTTCGCTTGACCACCTCTCAAGTGAAGTGTTCAATTATGGACCCTTCCTGGGCGTCCCAGTTTACTGGTGGGAGAGCCCTTGTGTCGATCCCCTTTTCCTTGTACTGGGGATCGGTAGTGGGGGTGGCGTCTGAGAAGTCCGCTGGAAACCTCCGGAGCTTCAAATTTTGCATCATACCAGCCATCATTCTGACATAGTGCCTTCTCTGCACCTCCACATCATCTTGTAAATCTACCTAGAAGTTCTCCATATGGATATGATGGGGCTCTGAAGCCCGGGGCAGTGTCGTTGCTATCCTTCCGTGCAGATCAAAATTTTTCCGTGCTAAGTAAAACTCTCCCAAGTTGTAACTTTTCAATTCATTATCCGCCTCCTTTGCGGCAGCCAAGCTGCATGTGTAGTTCCCATAGGTGATTGGGAACAGAATGTTGGGTATCTTTTTTAGGGCAAAGAGGGCATGCACCTCCATCATTTGTTTATAATACTCCAAGAGCACGATCTTGTCCCCACAGTGTTTGGGCAACAAGTAGGGTTTCCCGGAGAAACTGGTGACCCTAATGTAGGTGTGCTATTGGAATTAAATATAATAATGTCCATAACTATGGACCAAATTCATCACCTCTGATGACAGGCGGTATTTGGCGTCCCGGGTGGGTGTAAGCAGATGATAATAAACGAACGTGTCGTTTACTCAGCAAAAAATGGGGAAGCTGGCCTCCCATTGAACTTGTGGGAAATGGTCCCATGGTGCCTTTTGTCCTGGGTCAATCCTGAGCATGCCATCTGTAAGTAGGCCGTGGGCATGGGGCATCTACTGTGCTAGGGCCCAGAAAACATAGGAAGACATGTAGAATTTCTTCTTCCTGTTTAGCTGCAGGAACTGGGAGTCGACATGGTTGGAAATTATTGTCACCCAGTCAAAGTATCCTCCCTTGGTGGAGATGCTAAGGAGGAAATAATACATCCATCTAGTAAACTCTTGGGCGGAGGGTTGCCCAAAGACCCGGGCCAATGCTATCATTCCCATTTGAATGCTCTCTTTGAACTCAGAGCGGGGAATTTCTATCTTCCTTCTTTTAGGGTCCCTCTTTGAGGCCTTGAGCCAATGGGTATTCATGTATACCCGGGTGGCATCCTCCAGCTGTGTGAATTGGGCCAAGGCATCATTCCTTGTAACCACTGAGGCCTTATCGAATTGTGGGATTTCCAGGCTTGCCTGGAATGTGACTAGGTTGAGGGATACCAGAGGAGTAGGGTATCCTGTTGGTTCTGCGGCCGCGAGCATAACGTCCCAAATAGAAGAATTGTAGTTGGTGGCCAATGTCAAGATAAGCTCTGGGGATTGCACAGAGCATGGGAAACAAGCCGCCTTGAGGATTCTAGAGTTCCCGACATTGATTGCTAGTTGATCTCCAGCCTGTTGCTGGATGTGCATTACTTTTACCAAGGTCTGCATCTTCGACCATGTTTCAACGCTGGTGTCGGCTATCAGCTTGACTTTGGACTCAATCTTTGAGCCCATGATGACATTGTCTTGCACAAATTTCATAGTCAGGGGCATCTTCTTTGGGGCCTTCTCCATCTTGGATTTTACTGCTGCTCTGGTGGCTGCTACGGAAGGTAGCTCCGGACTTCCGGGTGGAGATGATGCAGATGCTTTAGACATGTTTGGAAAATGAACTCTAGGAACCTACGAGACAAAGTGACCGTCAGAATGCATTAATCAAAATAAATATTCTGGGGTCCAGAGATCTTACCACCGCGATGCTCACTTTTCCTGAAAAGTTAGTTTTATTCAAAAATAATCCGAAAAGCAAACGCATCATATAAACTTAAGACTTTTATTAAACATGCAGGTCTGGGGATTTTATCATGCTTGGAAAAGACACGAGATGGATGATGGTAGGAGACTCAGAGCCCGAAGAAGTAACCGTTGGTGAGGACGTGTAAAAAGACAAGTCATCAAGCCCACATGGGTGCCACATGCGTAGGTATTAAATGGAAGTTATGGCGGTGACGGCAGAGCCAACTGTCTGAACGTGCATAAAGTTAAGGCCACTTGACTGGAATTGATTATGTGCATGGGACATAAATGAGGGTCTGACTGGTTTTATGGAGGAGAGAGAAAACTACCTATTTGAAACTGGCCGAGAGCTGAGTTTCAAACAGGTGGTTTTCTGCCCCGAAGCGAGTTCATGGGCAGAAAACCAGAAACACAGGCGACTCGACCACCTTTTCAAGCCACTTGAAAGGATATACATGAAGGCTGAAGGATATACACATAGAAATGGAGGGATATACAAAGACTATATACAAATATACACACATATACACACATATACATATATATACACAAATATACAATGCAGAACGACGCTCGCAGAAAACCAGACAAGGCAAAATATATACATCTATCTACAAACTGACTACTTCTGCATAGAGGGCGAAAAACCCTCAGGAAGAGCCGACCCAGCAACAGGCGGCAAAACCAGAAAACAAAAGACAGAGAAAACAGAAAGACAATGAATGAAAGCAAGACAAACAAACACCAAACAAAACCAGAAGAAAATAGAAAGGCAGGAATAGGAAAACCAACCTGAGAATGCTGAAAGGTGGAGGAAAGGAGTTACTGCGGGAGCTCTGCAAAAACTTTAGTTGTCAAATGGTCACAATCGCCACCACGAAGCACTTGCAATCGGCTGAAATGACTAGAAGTGTTAAGCGTTGATTATCACTAACTCTCTGCAAATTTCTCTGCTAATCGCTTTGAAATCGCTGAGTGCTTGAAAGTTTTAATTGTGGTAAATGTGAAAGTGATAGATAAGTTCTATTTATACCCGCGGTAAAAATGGTAATCCTCCTCCTTCCGGAAATCTCTGGACAAGCAAACCTCCAGACCCCAGGCCTGGGGATTCCTTGTGATGATATCCTTAAGAACATCATGGCAAAGAATCCCGGAGTTTGGAGTCCGGTTCCCAATGAAGGACAACCTCTGGGACCAGAGTCCCGGAGACAAAAAACCAAACAAACAAAACAAACAACGGGGAAGAAAACCCTGGAGAAAGAAAATAAAAGGGAAAGAAAGACAAAGGCAAAGCCGTAAGCAAAAACAAACAAAAATAAAAAGGGGGGACCCAACATTTTGCACTCAAAATGTAGGGACGGGAATGCAGGGCATAACACATACTTCTTTTGAGGAGTTGACTTCTTGATGGTGGGATTAGTCCTTTATTCCTCAATCCATCTTTTTGTATGCATGATTATATTGGAGGTTCTTTCCTACAAATGATCTTCCTCCCTTTTATTCCAATCTATATCTAGAATAGGAAGACCTTTAACCTTTTTAATGTATTAGGAGTCTAACACTTCTTCACCTTATTTTTCTTCAACTCCATCAATAGTCATTTTGGGTTTTAAGCTAATAATTTGTCTCAATATCAATCTATACCATGCCCTTCTCTGTCCTTTGAACTCATCAGAAGATTCTACCCAAAAGTCCTCTAACTTAGGTTAGTGCATGAATGTAGGCGCTACATTTAGATAACCCTTGGTGAACCTCTTTCAATCAAAATTGGATCTAGCATGATATAATTTTAGATTTAGGTCTTTCAATTCCTTCTCTAGGGTCATGGCATCTTTCACTATCTGACAGTGATAGTAACCCAGGTCTATTGGGAAGAATACGCCTCCAATATTCTTTACTTTGAGGTTTTATCAACATGATCTAGTTGTCCATAGATCTCCATTAAAAGTAAATTTATTTAAACAATATCTAGGTAACTTCAAAGGTTCTCCTTCAAATCCCCCAAACCTACGATAAGTAAACTTGGTAAATTGAATAAAGTGGCTACCATATACAATAATAAATTCAATATCCTCATCTGAGAGTCTTTGATTCTGTTTACCTTGTAATTAAAAAAAAATATGATAAAAAAATACATCATTAACCTTTCTGAAGTTCTCTGCACTTTTGATGTGTTGCAAATGTACATAGTACTCATAGATTTTCGTCTCTTTGTTCCATGGTTCATGTGGGATACCTTCCCAGTCTTTACAACATGATAGATTATAAAACAAGTATGAAGACATATGGAAATTAGCCATGTTAGCTACCCTAATCAACTCCTCATGAAGTCTAATAGAAATGAATTCAGCCCAGTCAATAAACTTGTCCACTCTTAAGATTTTCTGGATGAAACAGTACATCCAATCTTCTCATAGGAATGCATGAGGATTACCCTTGATCATGTTTAGCAATAACTCCATATCTTTTACTCCCTTGATGAAATTTTCAATAGTTAATGGTATGGGCAGGCGAGAACCTCCTTTTATTGGCTTTATCAACCAATTCTAAGAAATGGTGTTTTTGTACTCTTTCTTGTTAACTAAAAATTGACTAATAGATTCCTTAATAGTCCATGCTTCATGTGTGTCCTTTTGTGGTATTATTAGGGATTACATTAATCTTTCATGAATTATCTTAACTAAAATACCTCCTAAGAATGTGTGTATACACCTCTCTTCGGTGTCATATCTATTGGCGCATTCGAGTACCAGCTCTGGACAAGGCACTGTAGTCAGAAACCCAACGGCTTTGAGCACACCACTACCAACTACTTTTCTCTACATAGACCCCTCCTCTACATTTTTAATCCTTTGCACAACCTCTATAAGTTCAACATTTACAAGAGAAGTATCTGTAATTTCAGGTAGAAAACTAATAGATGAGTGGATTTCTCTACCATCAGAAGCTTGGGGTGAAATATTGACATTTTACAAGGAACTTTCTAGAGAATCTATCATGTACGAAGCAAAAACAACAAGAAAAATCCTCCAGCAGAACTTGAAACAAGGAATTTTTACAGAAAAAGGCTTCGAGACTCACCTTTTTTTACATGCAATGCCCTCCTGTCTATCCTACCTTACATGCATTGTCTTTTCTTCAACAATCTGTCTAATGAAATATTTTACATAATGATGCGGATTACTTATGACAAAGAAATATTTTCTAAAGATTGGGAGAGTACAACACATTAATTATCACACGTGTGGAGTGCCACCAAGTTTACAACTTATGGCTTCTACGTCACCTGTTAGGATTAATTAATACTAAGAGGGGGGTGAATCAGTATTACAACACTTTAAACATGAACTTAGTAATTTCTATCTAAACCATATAATTAATGAAATGAAAATAACATAATCACACAACACATAACTCATAACACCATGTATTGATGTTGAGGAAACCCTGGCCAAGAGAAAACCTTGATAGGGATGGTACCCACAAATATTTACTAAAAGTATAGTGTCCTTGTTAGGAGACCTAGCCCTATTAGGAGCTGAATATTATATTAGCACATTTTCCTATTAGGGGAATACAAAACCCTATTAAAGGTATACTAAGCACATTGCTCTTACAATCAGAAATAGTTCCATTACAATCAATCTCAGAAATGAACAATACAAGCATCAACTAAGCTTAGATAGTTACAGTTGTAGCTCACATCTGTCTGACATCGTAATGCATCCACGCATTCCATATGCTTCTCATACCATCTCATTCATCCATCAATCAATGTCTTCTCGTTACAAAAAGCTCTTCATATATATATATATACATATATATATATATGTATATATACATATATATATGTATATATATATATGTATA
>MU224881.1:2391991-2432198 GCA_018584345.1 Thuja plicata | reverse complement strand
ATATATATGTATGTATGTATGTATTACATTATTACATTATCCAGTCAGCTCTCTAATATATTAAAAAATAGAATTAATACTTATGCAAAGAGTAAATACAAAGTTGGTGGCCTTATAATACAAAAGCATAGGTTATCCACAATCCCAATCCAACTTAGCATGTTCTTATTCCATGTCATACTCCCTTAATCATCGCGACTATTCATCTTCCCTGTATCTTTGTTACTTTGTCTTCGCATGTCTTCAATACATTGTAACTCACTGGGATCAACACCAAAACTCAAGAGACCGTACTTGAAGATCATACATACCAAAAAATGTCTTCCTCTAAGCTCACACATCACCATTCATCATATACTATCTTCGATGTCCAAAACTATACTCTGTATTTCTATTCACTGTACTTATTCATTTTGCAATCTACATCTCCAAAACTGTAAAAAATCCAAGTGATCATCATACCAGATGTGTTTCCATAAATGACATCCCTCAAGTGTCCCACATCACTCCAAAAACGAATCACTTTCCAACAACCTCCAATATTTATTTCATGTGTACATTAATATTTCATTATTACCTCTTTCGCTCCATTTCCTGAGATCATGAATAGTGAACTTTCATGTGCATCGTGGCTAATAGTTGGCTTCCACTACCTAGAAAGTGTTTAATATTACTCATAGAAAATTATGAACTTTGAAATTTGAACCATAAATTTCATGAGTTCAAGTTCAAAGTTAAGCACGCCATCTTAGGAATTTAGACTTGCGAACACAAGAAAAAGTGCCAGAGTTGACTCAACAATGAACTTAAACTATGAAATTTCAACTACGAGGTTCAAGGTTCAAGTTCAACGACACAATTTATTGAAACAACACATGACTCAACGATGAGACTTTGACGTGACCAACCTTAGTACTTTCTTTAACTTTTGAACTGGAACTGTTAACTAAGAGAGGTTCAAGGAAAAAAGGTTCAATAATGACTATGTATATGACCAAAGCTTGAATGTTTAAATTTCCAGAAAAGGATAGACCACTTTAGAGGTTATTCTTCTTACTAGTATTGCCTACACTTAGTGAAGTAGTTAGAATGTGAGTGTTCCTAGCACTCGACACAAGATCCAAGGGACCAATGAAATCCAATCCCCACTATTTAAAGGGATCTTCAATGACTATAGACCTTAAGGGAAACATGATGAATTTTGGTTTTCTCACAAAAAAATTCACTTCTCACATTGAGTCCCCCATCTGTACGCATCTTTAAACATGTCGGTCCAATATTAACAACTCCTTAGGATATTGAAATCTCTCACGGTTGAGGAATAGTAACCTCCACGTGCTTCACTATGAAAAGACTGCAACAATTTTCCTATTGATCTTTATCCACACAATGAAGAAACACCCCATCTAAACCCTTCTTTTAGAGAATATTGTCCACACTTGCATACTTATCAGCCTAAAGTCTTAATTTTCTCTTCTCTTTAGAAGACATGTGCTCAAGCCATTCTCCGTAGGTCTGGTAGTAACCAACATTTAAATACCAAGTGTCTATCAATCCAGAGAATATTGTCCACACTTACATACTTAGCAGCCTTAATTCTCAAGTTTCTCTTCTTTTTAGCAGACATGTTCTCAGGACATTCTCTGTAGGTCAGGTAGTAACCAACATTCAAAAACCAACATTCTAATATACTGCCATTATTTTCTATTAACCTTCTCTGAATTAGCAATGCATCAAGCTTGGCTTAACCAATCATAATATTTTCCTTATACTCATTTTTAATTCTTATCTCTTCTTGCATGACTATAAGCCATTGATCATCTATGCAATATTTACATACTTTTCTGACTTCAATCTCAAAAATCAATCAAATATGATCTTCCACAATTCTCATTTTGTTCTCCTAATTCTCTATCTTGGAAGTTCAGTCAATTGATCCTAGAATTCCATTGTTCATAAATTGTTTTTCATCAAGATTTTTCCAATTGTGAATCTTACCATGACTTACAGATTTTTCTTCCTTGATTTCTTTATCCTTTTCAAGTTTTCCTTATTCTTGAATTTATAATCTCACTGACATGTTCTAAATTTGATTCTCAACAAGATTTTTCATTCCATGATGTATTCTAGTACTTTTTTCATCTAAGATAATTTTGCAAGAACCAAAATGACTTTCACTAAAATGAGAAGTTAAATAACTTCCATCAGAATGATTAAAATTATCATACCTTGATGTTCTTGCCTTTACTTGTGACTCCTGTGATGCTCCATCTCCTTTATTTGTATCATTGTCATAATCATTCTTCACCAAGACACTTGTCATATAATTCTAATTTTTTTTTGTAGAAGTCCTTGATTGATGTTGACATCTTGTCCATCCTTGCATGATTTGGTCTACCTTTCTTCAATCTATGTAATTAGATATCTTACTCCTTTATTATTCAGATGAAAAACATTTTTCTTGCTCTTGGATTCTGATCCAGTTTCTACTCCACAGTCATTGACAATTCTGATTTTTTTTAATCCTTGAAGTTTAATCTGTATCCTTTTTCCATTCGCTATCCAACACTGAGAAGATTGTTCTTTAATCCTTCCACATATAGCACATCATTAGTTGTATTCTTACCATATAAGGAAATGGTACCTTTATCTCTGATCATTCCTTCAGAATTATTTTCCCATTTAATAGTACTACCTTCATATTCCACAAATTTTCTCTTGTCACCGGTCATATGGTAAGAACAACCACTATCAATGACCCATTCATCTTTCTTGACATGTTGAGTCACTAGGGCCTTCTCTTCATCTTGAGCAACTTTGGTTTCTTCTTTAACCACATTTCTAACAACATCATTAGACATAAGATCTTCAACAACATTTATAGAAGGAATACTTGACATAAGATTTTTAGAATTAGGTTCATCCTCTTGGGTTACAACAAACACAACTTCATCATCACTCTTAACATTATCAAATTCATCATCACTGACTCCATCATCAACAACATAATAAAACTTTTTTTCATCTTTAGACTTATCAAAATTATACTTAGGAAATATCTCTGAACATCTAGAGGCATAATGTCCTATCTTCTTACAACACAAGCATTTAAAAGACATTTTTCCTTTGTACTTACCAAATCCTTTTGATAGTCTCTTTGCAACCAGTGCTTTAAATTCCCAAAGTTTTCTCTCTTCTTCTTCAATTTCTCTCATCTCCTTTTCAAATATTAATACTCTTCTCATAGATCCTTCACCTTGATCTGATCTATGTATGTCTCTTCCTAATATTGTAGCCTTGAAAGATGTTTCAAATTTGGGTAAAGAATCACAAAAATCACTCATTTCAAAATAATATAACTTACAAACCAATGTATCTCTTGTCACAACAAAAACAATTTTGATTTCTTTAATAAAAAATTTTTTTATATTGTTTGTAGGGGCCAAGATCTAAACACCTTTGAAACAATCTCTCCTTCATCTAATACACCACCAAAACATCTGATGGTACAAACTAATTCATTTATCTTTAGTATGTAAGAGTTGATGTTCTCATCCATTGAAATTCTTAGGGATTCATAGCTTCCTTTCAAGATTCATAACTTGGATTTCCTGACACATGCATCTCCTTTATGTTGGGTTTCAAGCTTTATCCAAATTTGATGAGAAGTTTGCAATTCCATCACATTTGTGTAATCTGTATTTGATAAGGCACTTAGAAATTCTTCCTTTTCTATGATATTATTTTGAAATTACTTCTTCTCATCTAGTGTAGCCAAAGATAGATCTATAGGAGGAGTGTAGGAGTTCATTGTGATGATCCAGTAATCTTCTCCAATGCATATTAGATGAGTGATCATCTGACCTTTCTATATGGGGTAGTTTGATCCTTCAAACCTTAGACTGTCCTTCTTGTAATCTTCCATATCTAATCTCCCTCAAGCTATTAGAATTCCTTCAAGGGACCAAATCTCTGATCGCAATTGTTGATAATACATTGGTAAATAACTGGAAGGGTGAATTAATTTCTCCCAAAAATTCAAAATACAAGCCCTTAGTCCTTAAAAACATTAAACTTAAATACCCTAAATTCTAATTTGATTAATTGAAAATGAAATATGCATGCATCCAAAAATCAAAATCACATCCACATAGTTTGACACAATAATTTTATCATGGAAACTCTGTTAAGGGAAAAACCAAAGTGGGGTTGATTACCCACAATAAGTAAATACCTTGTTAGAAGTATAAACCTTTTACAATAAATGGGGAATCATGCACATGCATTCAGGATCACTTCCTGGAGCTCAATGTCCTTCTTGTAAGATGTCATACCTAATCTCCCTCACGCTATTAGGATTACTTTAGGGGACCAAAGCTTTGATACCAATTGTTGATAATATTGTAGTGAATAACTTGGGGGGGGGGGGTGAATTAGCTTTTCCCAAAACTTAAAACTTCAAGCCCTTAGTCCTTAAAAACCTTAAACTTAAATATCCTAAATTATGATCTAATTAATTGAAAATGAAATATGCATGCATCCTAAATTTATAATCACATCCACCCAATTTGACACAATATTTTTATCTTGGAAACCTTGTTAGAGAAAAAACTACAGTGGGGATGATTACCCATAATAAGTAAATACCTTATTATAAGTATAAACCTTTTATAATAAATGGGGAATGCACATGCATTTAGGATCACTACCTAGATCTCACTACTCAAATCAAAAAGCCTCAAGATACAACCCCAAGGAAGTCTCACTACCTTACAATTTAATCACACTACAATGATCTAGAGTGTTTTTGAACTAGATAGAAATATATAGCTTATGCCAAAGTTAGTTCCATTGAAGTACAACAAAGATCTCTGCTCAAAATCTCTTTGACTCCTTAAAATGAGAAATTTAGCCTTCAAGAGATCTCAACCACTGCTCTGTAAGCAATCTGTAGCATTCACAACCAATCTACTACTTCTGCAACAATTTGATTTTTCCCTAATTCATCATCTTATATCAAGAAATAGGTCGACAAACGCTAATTCATCATCTCTTCAAATCATCATGCTAAATCTGATGCTTCAATCTATCTTTTACCATCAAATCATAGCCATGACCTATATGAAACGCCTTGAGATCATAAATCTCCCAGATTTCATGATTTAGCACTTTTACAACATGATTTACCAGCTATGTCATCTAAGATCAAAATTTAATAATAAAAATATTAATATTGACCAAACAATTCCACCAATCTAATCCTTCGAATCCATCTGTATCACCACATGATCAATAACATACTTCAAGAACATCCTATAACATTATGATATATACTCAAACATACAAATCTACCACAACCATTATATTTTCCAACCCTTTTCACCAAACCTCAAGAACACTGTCAATAAGTCTTTGAGATAATAATATGTCATGCAGACCCCTAAAGTACAAACCCTCTGAATTAAAGACACCTAAGTATGTCCCAAACATACTCCTAGATTCACTCCATGAAATTATAACTTGATTGTCCACATTGAACCTTGTTTTGTCTTCCTATCAACAATGTCTTTCACCCTATCTGCTAGTCCCTAGTTTTTTCCTTGAATCATGCCCAAATATTCATGATATCCTATGAAACTTGGAGTGAACTAAGTACTGAACTTATTCAAAAATCTCCCACCAGACCTCACCAAACATCTAAACATCTTATTCCACTGGCTAACATGCAATAGTTAAGTTAGCAACAAATCAATAAATCTTCTGGTTAATTCTCCCGATTCCTCTAATATGTTGACATTAATGACAACACATCCAACATGCCAATAGTTATCAATAGTATCAATGCACTCAGGAAACAATGTTTAACATATTTATGAAATAAAAGATACCTTGACCTAATATCCAAAGCCCTAAACCCCTTGTTAAAAGATATACAAAGCATTGGAAGAAAGGAAAATTCTAAATGGTTAATGCATTGCCTTGAGAGTCATTAGAAAAGATACAAACCAAGACATGATGTAATATAACCATACTAAAGAACTGCAAGGATCTCCAAGTCATAAAGACTTAATGACATGAAGGCCATGCTTGGATAAATGATTGGATGACTAGGATAAGGAGTGGTTTCTTCTGATGAATAAGGTCAATATATTATATGCAGTTAAAAGATAATTGTGTTGAACATGCTTAGACATGAAAATTTTAGAGAAAAAAGAGAATAGAAGTTATATTAACATATCTAAAAACTTAGTTCCTACACAAAGCTTCTTCCACAACCTCCAATCAGCCGAAACAAGTACACTAAAGACTTGGTTCATTTATTCTTAGAGATTTTGTGGGTGTGCTCTCCCAACACAATATTCAAATCCCACTTGATTGATAATGATGAATGATCTTAAATGCAAAACTAAACGAAGTAGTATTGAATGAAGTCAAGGACTAGTTATGTGAAACTAGCTTCAAGAATTGAATGCAAATTCAAGGAGTAGATATGAATCTAATGCAAGCACCTAATGAGTAGTGAATGCAAAATAAGAAATACAAATGAATTGAAACTACCATATTGAATGCAAACAACTACCAAACATGTTAGTAATAAATCTCTAATGAATGCAAAATAGCTCTAAATGCTCTAAAAACAAAATGACATAATAAATCTAGTATGCAAAATAAGAGATGATTTCCTCTTGGAAAGGCTCCTATTTATAGGATTTTGGATGACTTGGGTGATCTAGCATCCACATAGGTCCCACATGAAAGACATGTAAGCCATGCAAGAGTCCAAGGTAAATGTGTC
Organism: Thuja plicata; assembly: GCA_018584345.1. Lineage (NCBI taxonomy): Eukaryota > Viridiplantae > Streptophyta > Pinopsida > Cupressales > Cupressaceae > Thuja > Thuja plicata. The sequence goes on along the minus strand of MU224881.1, from coordinate 2,425,402 downwards.
CTTCAAGCACACATGTAAGAGATCTTGTAAGAAATGTCATACACCTTGTCCAGTGAGACATTTTTAGAAAGTGTAAGAAGTTGTCATCAAGGTTGTAAGGAACCTTGTTTAGGAATTTTAGGCAATTTTTGAAAAGGTGATTATTGGAAATTTTCTCACACATGTATGAGAAAATAATTAGCACTAATAGGTGTAGAAATCTAAATTTTTTTCTAATTAACCTTAGTTAATTAGTGATAGGCTTATTTGGTTGAGAGTGATGTGGGTAGGGTAGGATCTAGGTCTAGATTAAGATTAAATTAAATAAGATTTAACTTAATCATGGTTTAGAAGAATAAGTCATGTGAGGGATAAATAAAATAAAATTTATTTAAAAAAGGAATATGGAGGGAAGATGTATTAAATTAAATTTAATATATTAAGAATATGTATTTAAATTAAATTTAAATACCCATTAAATGAATTTATTTAATAAAATAAAATTTGATTAAATAAATAGATGAAAATAGCATTAAAGAGCATCAATTAAATGAAAATTTAATTAATGCGAGAATACTATTTTAGGCGTCTACATTTTTTCCCTCTTTGATACGACATCAAAGACGATGTCGTATCAAAGAAAAAAGGAAAAAAACAAGACGCCCCAGAGAGAAAAGAGTGTCCTAAAAGTCGTGTCAGAGCAACGACAACAAAGGAGTGCGACCCCTCAAGAAAATCGCACAAAATATTTTTTTTGCAAAATTTTCTTGAAAAGGGGACATAGAGAAAAATTAGGAGGAAAGAAGGTAAAAGGGACAATTGCATGACTTATCAGGTAGACAGTTAGAAACAGGACAAAAATTGGGGACTAGGATGAAAAATAGGTCCTATAAATAGTCTTCGGGGTCCCCAAGGGAAGTCATTTTCACCCACTAAGAGAAAAAAAGATAGAGAAAAAGAGTGCAATGGAAGAACCACGAGATTTATTGTAGCTAGGAGAGAGAGTTTGGACACACCAATGGCTAGTCAACATAGGATCACTAGTGAGTACCCTAGCCATTTTTAGTCTTTAGTTTAAGTTTTTGTATACAATGTTTTTTGAATGCATTTATGGGTCGAAAAGGGGATATCGAGGTGTAAAAGATGATTGTTAGATCGGTGTCTACAAAGACGATGATCTAGCGATCATTGTTTGTGTGGATTTCAGGGAGGGGGTCATAGATGACTATCCATGAATAGTCATATGCGCTGATGAAGGTTAACAATTTTGACCAAGGAAAATGACTGGAGAGCTGATCATAGATTGGCATCTCCACAGATTAGCGTAGGTGTTGATTGAGAAAAAAAGGCATGGGGAAGGGATTCATGGAAAAGATACGGGGACAGGGGGCTAGGATGCCCCAAGATGGACTAGGGAAAAGGGAAAACTAGGCATTTCATAGAAACTTACAGATGTGGTTGTTGAATGCAGGATTTGATACCATCATTTAGATCATTGGAGAGCTAGCCTAAGATGATGCCATTAGATGATCAACTGACACCAGTGGAGTGGGTTCAGGTAGCACTACGTGGAATGGATCATGTACATTTATGGCCCCAATTGAGATTGCATAATGTGCTCATGACTTCCCTGATAGAAATGTGGAATAGTCCCACCTCAAGCTTCCATTTTCAGATGGGCGAGGTGATGATTACCCTCTTTGACGTATGATAGATATACCACATATCAATTAGGGGATAGACTCCATATTATGTCTAGGAGGGATTAGAGACCTATGTTGAGGCATATTTTTGACGGGCATACAATTAGATCTCGATAGTGAGATAGTGTTTTCCTTGGAAGGAATCAATAGAAACACGACCACAGGCTACAATGAGTGGCCCTTTACCTAGCCGTATTGATTGGTGGGTGTATGATGATAGATATCATAGGGAATTTATTTACTTTAGGGTGGGTGAGAGTAATAAGTACCATGCTGGAGGATGAGGGTGAGAGATACTGTTGGGGATAAACCATCCTCAGACATTTATATTACGACCTATGCATGTGCGCTTATAGGAGGGCCACAACCCTTGGAGCTAAGGTGACACTTCTATTGGTATGGGTATGGGAGCATATCACTTTGGTATGCACCATTAGGATGGGGGATATCAGGGCATAGAAGATGATCAGTAGATCAACATCTGTGCATATGATCTAGCAATCATTGCTTGCATGGAAAACAGGGAGGGGGTCACAAATGACTATCCATAAATAGTCATATGCGCTGATGATTTTCAACAAAGATGACCAAGGAAAGAGACTGGAGGGTCGATCATAGATTGGAATCTCCAAGGATTGGCATAGGTGCCAATCAATGTTTGTGCCTACCAATTAGCCTCTATGATGATTGAGAAAAAAAGGCATGGGGAAGGGATTCAGGGAAAGATACGGGGGATAGGGGGGCTAGGATGCCCCAAGCTGGACCATGGAAAAGGGAAAACTAGGTGTTTAAAAAAAAATGACAGATGTGGTTGTTAAATGCAGGAGTTGGTGTTGTCATATAGATCATGGGAGGGCTAGCCTGAGAAAATGTCATTGGCTGATCAACTAACACCAGCAGAGTGGATCCAGGTACCACTTTGTGGACTGGATCATGTGCATTTATGGCCCTGATTGAGAGTGCATAATGTGCTCATGAATTCCATGATAGAGATGTGGCACAGTCCCACCTCAAACTTCCATTTTGGGATGAGCGAGGTGATGATTACCCTCTTCAACGTATGGCAGATATACCGTATATCAATTAGGGGATTGATTCCAAATTATGTCTAGGAGGGATTAGAGACCTATGTTGAGGCATAATTTGGATGGTCATACAATCAGATATTGATAGTGAGATAGTGGTTTCCTTGGAAGGAAGCAATGGCAGCATAACCATAGCTACAATGAGTGGCCCTTTAACTTTTCATATTGATTGGTGGGTGTATGATGCTAGATCTCATAGGGAATTGATTTCCTTTAGGATGAGCAAGAGTACTAAGCTCCATGCTAGAGGATGAAGGTGAGAGATGTTGTTGGGGATACACCATCCTCAGACAATTATATTATGACCTACTTATGTTCGCCTACCAAAGGGCCATGACCCTTGGAGCTGGGGTGACACTTCTATAGGTATGGGTATGGGAGCATGTCATTGTGGTATGCCCCATTAGGCTGCATGAGACACGAAAGACATATAAGCCATATGCATGTAGATATAGACCTCTAATTTGTTATGATTCAATTGATTTAGTGGTTCATTGGTAGAGGATCTTAAGATGAGATGTAGGGGTTTGAGTGGACTCCTTATGCAGGATGTGAGCCATGAGAATACCAGGTCTAGTAGTAGGAGGAGTACACGAAGGATGGCTAGGAGGATTTTTCTACCTAGATTTTTCACAGATTGAATGTTGGTTATTGGGAGGATAACCTACATGATAGCTTAGTATATGCCTTCATGATTTACCAAATAGTTTGGGAAGATTAAGGATGTAGTTCCTAACTCATTCCCTCATTTGCTAGTGACATGCAAGGTGGGTACACTATCAAGATTGGAGTAGATCTACAAGGACCTTGGGCATCATGGCTTGGTATGATAGAGTTGGCATGGAAACATGGCCAAGATTAGATGAGGGACGTGGGGATGACTCTTGCTTATGCTCAGTGGTGGGCCATGCATAGGCCAATTAAATTGACTATCTTAGGATATATAAATGCATATAAGAATCTGAGGGGAGGTGAGGATGGTGTCGTGGGGTGGAGATGAGGGGGGTGATGACATAGATGATGGAGGGGATGGTAGAGGAGATGGTGGTAATGGGGTATGTCAGAGGGTACCATTAGAGAGATAGAGATGGAAAGTACACGTGCCTATAGATAGGGTCCCACTATTGATGCCAGGATAGGGAGAGGGGGAGGTACAGGGATAGGGGCCACCTTCTGCATATGTATAGGTATAGGGACTATAGGAACTAGGGACAAATGCCCTGATATATCTACCGCTAATACATGGACCAACTCTTGGGTATGTTTCTCAGGAGATACATGACATAGTGCTTGTAGAGAAGGATAGTCTGCATACAAAGGTGGCATGATTGCATGGTCTATTGGTGAATTCCTAAGAATCAAAGGGGAGCCTATAGGCAGAGCTTTCCAAAGTATAGGGATTGTTGGTAGGAAATAAATAGGAGCTTTGCCAAAGGTAAAATGCAATATGATCCTAACTAAAATGCATCCCATCTACATGATTTTCATGGGATTATATTGTGTTTATGTTAGAGAGCACATTCTAGTTTAATATTTCAAAAGGAGGTATACATCAGGTGTTAGAAAGCACAAATGAAATTGTTCCTTTGGGTGGACTAGACTTTTAAATAAATAGATAGATTTAGGGACATAGATGTTGAGTATTAGTCACAATGGGATGAATGAAATGAAACTTATGTGGAGGTTTATCATACCCAAATCTTGTTAAGAGATTTGGTGGTATGTGTACAAACTATATCCCTAGTGATGCATGCATAATCATAATTGCATATCTAAAAAAATGCACTAAACCTATCAAAAATAGATCATACTGAAAAAACAATGTATGTATCAATATACCATTCAAAACATACCAAGATATTGAAAATTGAGGCAGACATGAGTAGGGTTTGTTGAAACAAAGAGATAAAATCAAAAGAGGAATTTATGAATAAGCAGTCATTCAGTCCACAGTTCTTGCCAAGGACAGGATTGTGATGATGAATTAGAGATGTCGACTTAGGAATGATAGATCCTAAAGGTAAAAAGATTGATTTTTTGACTGATAAGATGGATATTCATAGACAATAGTTGTGAAAGGAATGATATCTCACAAACTCGATCTCAAAGTTGATTTGTGAAAACTCTTTTGCTATCACCATGTCTGGGAAAACCTCACTTTCACGGGGTCAAGCTCAGTGGATAGGGAATCTGATTATGGATCTTTATTATAAGCGAGTGTAAAGAGAATAATAGTGGAAATAACATTAGGACTAGGTAGGACTTCTAAACAAATATGTATTGGAATAGAATGGGACGAGATGGAATGTACAATGTTCCTAATAGATGATGGATCCAAATTTGTGAAATATGGTGTCTGAGACATGTTTTCACCATGGTATTTATCCAGAGTGCTTGATTACCAAGTTTTCACTACTGGACACTTATTTATCTTTACTATTTTTTTCATGGTTTGCAGCATGATAATGATTTTTTCAGGACTTTTTCTACCTTTTTAATAGTTTTTTCAAGATCTCTTAATATTGTTTTTGGATTTTTTACTACTTTTCTCTGTACAAGAACTCTTTTGATGACTTATGCTTAAAAATGCTTTAAATGATGAATATTTATAGGATTAGGGAGAGACTCTCCCTCTGGTGTTTCTATTTGGTAGGCTCTAGAACCAAATTTAGATGTGATGATATAAGGTCCCAACTAGTTAGGCTCAAACTTTCCTTTCTTCTCATGACTCTGGAGATTCCTTATGTTATGTTGGAGGACCAAGTCACCAACATCAAACTCACAGGGTTTGACCTTCTTGTGAAATTATATGCACATACAATTTTGATACAAGTGGAGGTTTGTTTGGGGCATTAAGGTTCCTTTCATCAAGGAGTTACAATTATTGCAAGTGTGCAACTCAGTATTCTTCTTCTGACATCAGATTCTTCAATGAGGTTCTGAGGGAAGGGAGCTCAATTTTGATAGGAAGAAGAACTTTAGTACCATAAACAAGGGAAAATGGGGTGGCTCTAGTAGGGGTATGGATGGAAGTATGGTAAGCCTAGAGGGTGGGACTAAATTGCAAGTGTCAATTGTGGCCAATGTCATTGACTATTTTCTTGAGGATTTTAAGGATTTTTTTGTTTGTAGCTTTAGCTTGACCATTGCATTGTGAGAAGTACTTAGAAGAGAAATGGTTGGTAATGCCAAATTTATTACACAACTTTGTGACATCATTTTTCTTAAAGGGGGATCCATTGTCTATTAGGATTTGTTGGTGGATGCCAAAGTGGCATATAATGTAGTTCAAAATAAACTTTGTAATCTTCTTTCCTATGGTGTAAGTGAGGGGGATATATTCAACCCACTTTTTAAAGTAATCATTGGTAGTGATGATGTATTTTTGGCCATTGGAGGAATTAGGAATTTTTTTCCAACAAGGTCAAATTCCCAACGGGAGAATGGCCAAGGTGTGATGGTGGGTTTGAGATCATGGGAAGGTGTGTGTATCAAATCACCATGCTGGTGATAGGGAATACACTTCTTCACAAAATGGTAGGCATCCTAGTCCATGGTTGGACAATAGTATCCAGTGCGTAAAAATTTCTTTTCCAAAGTGAGTCCACTAGAGTGGGCTCCACAAATTCCTTGATGTACCTCCTCTAAGGTTGTTTTCACTTTCGCTAAATTCAAACACCTAAGATGAGTTCCATCAAAGTGTGTTTGAAAAAAGGTATAAAAAAGGATTGTGTAATGTGAGGTTCTACACATAAAGGTCTTATGTTGGTTTTTTGTGAGGGTAAGTGGGGTGGGTCCATATTTAAGGTAGGAATAAACTTGATACTAGGGAGAACTAGGATAAACTATTTCACATACCATCTTAGCCTTCAGTTGGTCATAGGAAGGGACAATAAGATTCTCAATAATAAAATTGCATCACAAACTATGTTTAGGCATAGATATCAAAGATCCAATGGTATCCATGGCATCAATTCCTTTATTATTCATTCTGGGAATCTACTGGAAGACAATCTCTATGAATTGTTGTTTTAGATATTCAACCATTCGATGGTAGGGGAGTATTTTATCATCCTTTTTTTGTTATTTATCATTAACTTTCTTGATAACCAATTCAGAGTCACCAAGGAGAGGTAAACTGGAGATTTTCCATTGAATAGCTTGACAAATCCCTGTCACCAAGGCTTCAAATTTTTCAATATTATTCGTGCATACAAATTACAAATTATAATATTTAGGGATGATATCCCATTGAGGTGTTATGAGAAATATGTCTTCCCCTGATCCTTTCTGTGTATAGGACCCATCAAAGTATAGCTTCCATTGCATGTTCGGGGTAACATCCATAATGGACTCATCTGGAAAATATGTAATGAAAGGATGATCTCCTTAGACATGAGCTTTTTATAGTTGATCTATGATCACTTGTCCTTTAACAGATTTCTGGTCCACATAGACAATGTCAAACTCACTGAGAATCATAACCCATTTATCAGTGAATCTTGTAAAAGAAGCTTTAGATAAAAGTTATTTTAGTGGATCAATTGTTGCAACAAGTTGTATCTTATTATCAAGCATGTAGTGGTGCATCTTATGTGTACAGAAGACAACAAAAAAACAATATTTTTCAATAACTGAGTAATTTAATTCATATCCCACTAAATTTTATATGAGATAATAAATTGTTCGCTCTTTTCCATTGTCGTCTAGCTGTGCCAAAAGAGCACCCAGTGCAACTTTAGTAGCAGATATGTAAAAAATTAAAGGTCAACCAAGAATAGGAAGAACCATAACTAGAGGATTAGCTAGATACACTTTTAGTTGTTCAAATTATTTCTGACACAGGAAGTCCCACTAAAACTTGACATCTTTGTGCAATATGTGGGAAAAGGTATGCACTTTATCGACCAACTGTGACATGAATATTCTGATAAACTAAAGTTTTCCTTGTAGACTGTACAAATGTTTTAATGTTCTAGGGGGAGAAATTTATAAGATGGTATTCAATTTATTTGGACCTACTTCTATGCCTTTGCATGATATAATATAGCCTAACGATTTTCTGGATTGGATGTCAAAGACACATTTCTTGGGATTGGGCCGAAGCTTGTACTTTTTCAATCTTTCAAAGATTGTTGTCAAGATGGTAGTATGTGATTCATGTATCTTAGATTTACCCAGAAGGTCATCCACATAATCTTCCATAATAACATGTAAAAGTTCATGAAATATTATTTTCATTGCTCACTGATAGGTTTCTCTTACATTTCTAAGGCAAAAGGGCATGAGTTGATAACAAAACATACCCCAAGAAATTATAAATGTAGTCTTGAGTTGGTCCTCTAGTGCCATTCTGATATGATTATACCCAAAAAATCCATCCATGAGGGACAATATTTCATGTCCAACAGTCAAGTCCACTATGATATCAATATTTGGTAGGGGAAAATCATCCTTAGGACATGCTAATTTTAAGTCTCTGAAGTCTGTATAAATGCATATGCCCCCAGAAGGCTTACCTACTAGTACAATTTTAGGGACCCATTCCAGATAATCAATAGGTCTGATGATCTCTAATCAATATTTTTTTGGATTTCTTCTTTACCTAAAAAGCCAACTTGGGGATGCATCTTGCGTAACTTCTGCTTGACAGGTTTAATCTTTGGGTCAACAACAAGATGATGTATGACTAGATATATATCCAATCCAGGAATATATTTGTAGGTGCAGAAAAAATTGATTTGTGTTTTCTTGAGAAACTCAATCATATCCTTTCTTTCTTGTTTGTTGAGTAATGGTGCAATATGTGTGACCTTTGGATTTTCTTCTGTACCAAGATTGACTGTTATTGTATCTTCTATTAGGATGGAAGATTTTTCTAGCTGTAAAGACATAAATGGAAGGTCAATTTATCCCTCCTCTAGCACCTCAGAGAGGTTTACACTAGAGGAAATGTCCTTTATTTTATTTTTTCTTTATCCAAAGGTTCCTGAGAGAGGTTTTCACCAAGGGATGTCTTATTTTTATTTTATTTTTCATTTTTGCGACTAAGAGTGTTGACCTGGCTACTGAAGTAGGCTTTCTCATTGTAGTGGATTTGATGCTCGTAGTCTAGAGATTCTTAAGTCCAAAGGGTGCTACTACTGCCTCATCTGAATCACATATGTGTAAGTTGATGACATATAACTGATTGAATGTTTGAAGATGTTAAGTTGATCACCGAAATGTAGAAAGATAATGCAATAAATTAAATCAGTTAATGGATTGTATTTTCATTGATGTCAACTTGATATAATCTGATCAGTTATATACAAAGTGTCAAAGAATTTAGAGAATCAGAAAGATAAAGATTACACTTTTAGTAATGCATAAAAGATCAACATTCACTAAGTGACTACAAAAACTGACAGTTAGTGGAACCTAACAGACAGAGAAACCTGAGAGCAAAGTCACAATGATGCCCGAGCAAGAAAACTGACAAGCATTACCAACGAGAAGAATTACAAACATAACCGACAAGCAGAACTTCAAGGTGATGCCCGATGGAAAGACAACCCTGACGGACATAAAACACGGATGGAGATGCCTGAGGAGAACTAAATTTTTGACTGAAGCTATCAAAGAGTAAAACATTGAAATTAACTAAAGTTCAGAAATGAAAAAATACTTACCTGGCAAGAGCTAAAGATATACTTAATTGGTTGTTAACATTGTTTTCATCGATAAGTTAAAACCAGAGATAAGTAAAAGATTTAAAGTTGTTTTATCTAGTTGTCATGGAGAAATCTAAGGTATAAAACTCAAGTAAAGATTTAAAGAAAGTTTGTCTAAGATTGCAGATCACACCAAGAACAAGAAAATCAAGAAGTGAGAAATGATGATATCATTTCTGTAAAGAGACAATATAATTCATTATGAACTATGGGATTGAACAGAAAAAGAGGATGCTGAAGAAAAACTGATGAAGAACAACTTCATACAGTCCTAATCAACCAAGCTAAGGAAAGAGCTAAAGATTTCTGTAGACACCGAGAAACAAAGAAGCACAGCATCACCAAGCAAAAAGAAGTGGAGAAAAGGTATTGAAAAGATACATTGATCAGAAAGGTATAATGAGCTTACAATAGATCTGAAAATCTTTTAGTCTACGTTGTATGTGTGAACATATAATTTATTGTTTCAGTTTAACCATTGATTCAGAAAGTCTCTTAACTGAGTAGGATTTAAAGATCTTTTGTATATTGAGATACATCTCAAGGAGTATCAAAAATTTTGATCATGAAGATGGAATGAGATGCCAGATACCATTTGACAAACTGCACTAGGTTTGGTCATAAAAGGTAGCATAGAGATGCTCGCTATCAAGTGACAAACTATTCTATTTAAATCCTATAACAAGGTCACACCTGACAGTGTGTTTGTAACCTTTAATAGGGTTGGCTCTTCACCGAGCTCACTTTAGAAGAGTGAAAATTTTGGGTTACTGGCCCCAAGTGGTTTTTCCCTTAATAGGGTTTCCACGTTAAAAATCCATGTGTCAAATGTGTTTATGAGTCATTACTTTAGTGTTTTGCATTACACAACTAAATCTGGATTGATCGCTATACACTAAGAAATTTACTATTTTTTGGTAAATGAAAGACTTCTAATCGGTAAACAGTAAGAATAGGGTTTAACAATGAACTCTGAGCAGTAGTTATTTATTAATATTGTTTGAAGGCATACATCTTGTAGGACTGGAGATAACTAGAGGCTTAATATTGTGGTGCTAAGTTTTTGGGTTGATTTATTGGAAATTTTTTTAGGCCACTGATTCACCCCCCCTCCCAGTTATTCTAAAAATTGGTATAAGAGCTTGTGTGCTTAGAAAGGGAGTTTAACAGCTCAAGAAAAAGATCACAAGATAAACAAACAAGATGTTCCCAAGTTGAATAAAGACAACTTTGCATCATGGAAAAGCATAATGAGACTCCACCTATCAGGTATTGGTAATGATGTTACTCAACACCTTGATACTAAATATATGTTGCCTACAAGACCTCACACCCTTGAGAAATTGAGAGAAAAGAATGCACATAATTGCATGATGATAGAACTTGCTTCCTCACTCTCCGATGTTGAGTTTGAAGATGTTGAAATCTGCACCTCTACAAAGAAAATGTGGGATAAATTGAAGCTGGTACATGCAGGAGATGCTAATGTACTAAGAGCCAAGGTAGAAAGCCTAAGAGGAAGGTTTGATGACCTAAGGATGAAATAAGAAGAAAATATCACTCAGTATAGCTATAAAATCAAAGAGGTAGTCAATGCTATCTGAGGAGTTGGAGGTGTACTTGGAGAAGAGACAGTGGTAAGTAAAATCCTAAGAACCTCACTGCTTGTACAGGCTATTAATTTATCTTCTATATAAGAAATTAGAGTAGTTGCAAACAATACTGTTACTCTAGATAGTCTGATTGGTAGACTAATTTCATTTGAGATGAATAAATTTGGTAATAGTGTCTTACAATCTATAGAGTTCGCATTCAAATATTCCTTCAAAATAAGTAAGTCAAGTCATAAACACACTATGAGGAATGATAGTGAAAGTGATAATGAGGATCAAGGACTTGATGAGATTGAAGCACTAATGGAAAGAATATTGCAGAGAGGCAAAGGAAGATACAAAGGTAAATTACCACTTGTATGTTTTAATTGTAAAGAGGTTGGAAACTTTGCTGCAAGATGTCCTAACAGAAGAAAAGATGGCAGAAGTAATGACAGAACATATGAAAAGAAGTTTGACTGAGGTGATAACAGAGATTACCGAAGCAATCGACTACCTGATAGAAGAGATACCTGAGACTACAAGGAAAAAGGGAAGAAAGCTTGTTACCTAGCTGAGAACAGAGTTGATGATACTGATACTAAATCTGATGAAGACATTGAGATGGTGTTTGTAGCCATGAAGGATGATTTTTATGAAGAATAAGAAAGGTATGTAGAGACTGAACTCATATCTAAGGTTAGTAAGAATGATATCTAGATTATAGATAGTGTCTGCACTCACCACATGACCGATGATAAACAAAAGTTTAAAACTTTTGAATACTATAATGGTGAATCAGTAAGAATGGTTAATGACACACCTTGTCCAGTTGATGGTAAAGGAACTATAAGGTTGAATAACTTGATCAAATGTGAAAAAGATTACCGGGTAAAAGGACTAAATTATAATCTGTTGAGTGTTTCACAACTGAATAATACAGGTCACTGAGTAGAATTTGAGAATAAGAAGGCAAATATCTTTAATGAATCAGGAAGGTTGATCGCAACTAGTGAATAGACAAAAGGTAAGCTTTTCTATCTTTATGATGTAAACACTACTTGTTTAATGACTAGAAATGAAGACATATGGTTGTGGCATAAGATATTTTGTCATGTGAATTTTGACAACATGATAAAGATAACCAGTAAAAGAAGAGTAAGAGGCTTACTAAGCATGCCAAAGCGTGAGCATATCATGTGCAAGAATTGTCAAAAAGGTAAGATGTCAAAGTCTAGTTTCAAGAGTAAAGCCCATAAATCTAATGCAATTCTAGAACTAGTCCATACTGATTTATGTGGACCCATGAGGATAAAGAGTTACTATGGAGATAGGTATTTCATTCTCTTTGTAGATGATTATTCTACAATGATGACAATTATGTTCTTAACAAAGAAATCAGAAGCATTCAAGATGTTTAAATGTTATAAGGCTATGGTAGAAAAAAAGTGGTAAAGAATTGAAATTCTTAAGATCAGATAGAGGAGGTGAATTTATTTCAGATGAATTCACTAAATATTGCAATGAGCATGGAATTAAAAGACAAGTTTTTGCACCAAGAACACCATAGAAAAATGGAATTACTGAAAGGAGGAACAGATGAATTGTTGATTGTGCAAGAAGATTGATGATTGAGAAAAGCATTACTCAAACTTTCTGGAGGGAATTTGTTAGTACCACTATCTACACATTGAACATTGTATAATTGAAGATGGCCGACACAAAGAAGACACCCTCTGAGATTTGGTATGGTTACACACCCAATGTAGGTTACTTCAGAATCTTTGGTAGTCAATGTTATATTTTGAAAGATGAAAGAAATGGAAAGCTTGACTCCAAAAGTGATGAAGGTATCTTTCTAGGGTATTCCACCAAAAGTAAGGCTTATAAACGTCTTAACAATTCATATAACAAGATCATTGAAAGTGAAAATGTAAATGTTGATGGGACTTTGTGACTGGTCTCATCAACAGATGAAGAGTTGTCACCGGGTACTGGGGTACTGGCCAACTTCACCTGTAAAGGTTGTCCAGGGAATAAATTCTTTGGGCCTTCAAGCACCTGAGTGTCAGGTCTCGATGGTGTGGGGAGATAAGTTGGGAAAGTGACTATTTTTGTTTGGGGGGATAGTTGGTTTTGACTCATTTTCTCCAAGGATTTCATTGGTAGGTTGGTGTTTACTACAAGCACGCATGAGTTTACCAAATAAATAGAAAAAGATAGATCAAGGTTAGGATTTCATTATACTACTTATAGTCATGCAATATATCTTTAACATCAACAATGCTCTAATGAACTATGCTAAATACTAAATGGATACAGAACCATTAGTTCATACATATTCAATAGCAAGGGGAAATGAGATCATCTAATCTAACAAAACATTAGAGAAAAGGACATTAGAAACATACACCATAAAAGAGATATTGCTAACTCAGAGATCACAACACCAACAACATCATTGCCAGAAACTCTTCCTTCTTCATTAACAGGGTGTTTTAGCATTACTGGTGTGTACATCAATGGCTCCAAGGGAGCATCTAACTACTAAGAACTACTGAGCATTGAGCTCTGCAACTATTGAGAAAAAAAATGCTAATAGTATTGGACTGGAAAATCATCAATTTGGATGACCCTTGAAATGAGGTCAGACTTATTATTTATACACATAACTTTCCCTAAAGACTAACCTAATCTAACTATACACTCAACATTAAAATACAATATCTGGTGGCCAATACTACCTGCACCACTTACAATCACCTCAAAAAAAGCAAAGGTCTAACAAGATAGAGGAAGAAGACAAGGAGAAAGGATGGAAGAATTGGCCTCGAGAAGAGTGTAGGAGTAAGAATAGAAGAAATCCAATCTTCTTGGAGTTCAAGGCTACATGCCTCATCAATGCAAAATGCAGCTCACTATCTTTGATTCTCCAGGTAGTTAATGCTAGAGTGGCGCCTTGGTAGAATCACCTATCAGAACCATCCCTCTACCTGACATGCCTTATCGAGGTCACCTACTTTTTGACCCCTTTATTAACTATTGGACAACAACTGATCGGCTCCAGGGAACTTGGGTACGGGTCACTATAAGAATACAAAACTTTAGATCCAAAATTCTAGAGTCCAGGAGCTTACGCTCAAAGAATAATGAATGTTCAAAAATGCACCCTCTAGTGAAAATCTCAAGAGTTTGGAGAACTTTACTATTCCTTGTGTGCCTTAAATGCTTCCAAGAGATGGGAAACTCCATCCTCATCAATGTCTTTGATGCCAAACCGATGGTACTTGGCCGCCTCCACTTGTTCACCCAGATCTGGGGTGTTTCTTTTGAATTCTGTGGCCATATTTATGGCATCATGGGACCAGAGCATCATACAAGATATGCATGACATCTTTACTCTGTCTATTCCTTCTGGGGATTGATATCAAGACTCCATTAGCTTGTCAAATTTCCCTACAACATATTCCTCTGTAGTACACATTTTAGTACTAAAGGGATCAACTCCTGAAACCCTTGTAACAAATGCCTTGTATAAATTTAAAGAATATTCAACCTCTAAAACTTTATCCTTCAGGGACACTACCAGTTGCTTTCTTATCTCCAATTTGAGATCAAGTCTGGAGTTTTGGACCTGGAAAAAGTTGAAGGACTCTTCCCCCAAAATTCCATCCTTGGCGACATCCTCTCTGAGACCCATGAGTTCTCCCAACTCACTCATCCATGCCTCATATTGATTGACCTGTCCCTCCCATAGAAAAATGGTATTTTTGACTTGGTGTAAAATGTTATCGGTTGCGTATAGGTCTGAGAGTGTTGCCACCAAGAAATGTCAAACATTTCCTACCTATTCGGCCACCCATTCATCAACTACTTGTGCTTTATTTTTCATGTTCCTCAGCACATCTATGTCACCCTACGACAGTGGTGCTCCGAATGTAGAAGCCTCTGGAGGAATGATAGTTATCGATTGTTCAAGCTCTATCAAAATCCTGAGGATATTTGCATTATTTTCTCTTTCCTCCTTTATTTTTTTGGCATGTTTATCATAGAGGGCCTCAATCACCTGGCTAGCCTCTTTTAGCAAGTCTAGTTCACCCTTCTTATCTCTCCTCCCTAGAGCTACCTCTATAACTACATAGTCTTCAGCTCTTGTTGTCGCCCCATCTATATTTGGGGGAGGGGTTGCAACTATTGCAACCGTATCTCCACCTAGACCAGTCCGAGTGGAGTGGAGTGCCCAGGCCTTCTTTGGCTTGGGAGTGCCTTGTGCTTGTGTCATCATCTCAGTGAGGGAGAGATGGGCTTTTACCGCTTCTAGGGCCCTTCTCTTCTTAGAGTCCACCAACCATTATGGTGGCGGGTGTGGCCTTGCTACTAAAGATTTATCATTGGTATCTCCTCTGGGGTTTTTCTATTCACCCCTGACATTTAGAGTCTCATCAGACTCTTTTTCCTGGTCCTTGAGATTATCCACATCGTCCACCTTTGTGGCATATATATTCTCTATTTTGGTGCTCCCATCCATGGCAGTGTCAGTAGAATCAAAATTAATATTTTTGGGGTTCTCCCCCTCCTCCTGCTATTTTTGTTCTTCTCTGGCATCATCCACCGGGACATTCTCCTCCACTGGCTTATCCTCCAGAGGTGGCGAAGGTGTCTACACTGGATCTATTTGTAATATCACCAGGATCACCTGGCCAAATGTAGTGCTGCCCTGGATGGGCGAAGGTGCTTGAAGCATGGTAGTTGAGGTTACGATTATTCTCATGGGTCTAGTTCCCCCAACTGAAGCTGACTACTCATTATGTACTTGCCACTTCTTTAGTTTGGTCTCTAAGACCGAGATTTCCTAGACATCTAAGATGTCCACCTATTCCAATTCCTTTTCCTCTTCTACCCAGACCTCCTGCTCCATGAAAAATTCTTTCTCTGGAATCTCCCTATCAGTGGGGGCTCTTTCTTCTTCTTGGGTGGCTATCTCCTCCACTACCTTCCTGATATCCTCTTGTAAATTCACAAGTTCATCCGTCCCAAATATATCATCAAAGTCATCATGCGGAGGGGAGGTCTCCGAGGGATTTTTTGGCTGATTGTCTATCTTAGGGGAGTACTCCGAGGAGACAATATGTGCTTCAGGGATGTCAGATATCCCAAGATCTGCCTCTACCCTTGGTTGAGGATTATTTTTCTTTTTCTTCTTGTCACCAATGGGGGCCCGACATCAAAAATAGCTACCCGTTCCTCCTCCGCTCCTATCCCTGTTACTCAGACCATTAGTTCTACAAGTGAAGGGGATCCAGAAGGGAGGGTAGGTTCCGCTATAATAACTGGGACACCCAACCGGGTGCTTAATGTCTCCTTCATCTTGTGGGATGCTGCCAGTTGAAGCTACAATTATTCTACGATGGGAAATATGGATGGGATCTGGGGTTGGGTCCCAAATTTTCTCTTTCCTCTATCTTCACCCTGTGCAGAGGTTCTGGCCCTAGAAGTTGACCCCTGCAAAGATGGGACAACTCTTCCTGTACTTTTTGGACACACCCTTTGGAAATATGCATAGCTGCATTTAATTACATTGTGGGTGATGTCTTCAATCACTGGGCCTTCCGGGGTATCCCAGTCCACCAGAGGGAGAGCCATCTTATCTACTCCATGTGCCTTGTATTGTGGGTCTTTTATGGACCTGGTGTCCAAAAATTCCTTGGGAAAATTTGGAAGCTTCAGGCGCATTATCATGCCTTGCATCATCTGGACAAAATGCTGGTTGCAAACTTCAAAACTATCCTGGTAGTCTTCCTAGAAATCTTCCAAGTGAAGCTCGTGAGGGTCTACTACCCAGGGAAGTGTTATTGCTATCTTGTCTAGGGGATCAAAATTCTTCTGCTCCAAATAAAATTATGCCAGCCCTAAACACTTAAGTTCACCATCAGCCACCTTTTCCACTGCAAGGCTACAAGTGTAGTTCCTGCAGGTTATTGGGAACAGAATGTTAGTGACCTTCTTCAATGTAAAGAAGGCATGCAACTTCAAAATTTGTCTATAGTATTCCAAAAGAATTATCCTATCCCCACAATGTTTGGGTAATAGGTAGGGTTTCCCAGAGAATCCAGTCACCTGAATGTAACTGTGTTGCTAAAATTGATTGTAGAAATGGCCATAAGTATTGACTAGAGTCATTACCTCCTTTGAAAGCCAGTATCTGACATCCCGAGTGGGTGTAAGAATATTGTAGTAAATGAAAGCATCATTTACTCTAGAAAAAATGGGGAAACAGGCCTCCCATTGGATTTGTGGGAAATAATCCCACGGAGCATTCTGGCCTTTGCCAGTCCCGAGCTTGCCAACCATGAGTAATCCCCTGGTGATGGGGTGTTGCTACGCTAGTGCCCAAAAGACATAAGAAGTCATATAAAATTTAAGGGACCAGGTGACCCTAACAAGCTGGGCATCCATGTAATTGGCGATGATTGTTGCCTAATCAAAAGATGCCAAACAAGAAGTAATACATCCATGCTAAGAATTCCTGAGCATGGGGCTCTCCAAAGACTTTGCATAATGCGATGATCCCCATTTGTATAATTTCTTTGAATTTTGTCTGGGGGATCTCCAGCTTCATCTTTTTGAAATCCTTTCTAGGAGTCTTGAGCCAGTTGGTGTTGAGGTATTATCAAGCCACTTGAGCGAGATTTTCAAATTTATTAAGTACCAGGGTCTGGGTGATAACTACAATGTTGGCAAACTGGGGGATCCCTAGCCTCGAAGAGAATGTTGCGTTGTCCAGAGAAACCATGGACATTGGATAACCTGACAAAACAGGAGCGAAAAGCATGACAGCCTGGATGACTATTTTGTAGTGATCTGCTAGTGTGAGGATGAGCTTCGTAGCCTACACTAAGTAGGGGAAGCAGGTGACCTTAAGGATTTTGGAGGCGGCCACATTGAGTACCATCAGATCTCTGACCTTGCGCTGTATTAACATTATTTTAACCAGGGCCTGCATTTCTGCCCATGCTCCAACACTTGTGTTGGTGACCAATTGGAGCTTGGAATCAACCTTCGATCCCAGAATAGCTTATCCCTTTAGATATTTCATTGTTAATGTGAGTTTCTCTAAGTCCTTCTCGGCCTTTGTCCTAACAGATGCCCTTGTTAAAGTAGTAGTGGGGATTTTTGACCTCTCGGGTGGGGAAGATGCTGATTCTTAAGACATGATTGATGGGTGATTTTGGCAACCTGCAAGACCAGACGACCGTCAATATAGATAATATAATAAAATTTTGGATTTCAGAGATTTCACCACCTCTTCGCATCTATCTTGAAAATGGTGTTAGTTTGCATCAAACCCCCAAAAAGATATATATAATGAAATGAATCAAGAATTTGATCTATGTCTGGGCTTCCGAGGATTCTTGCTCATGTGATGAAATGAAATAAAGACCAAAGGGAAACTTGGGACCCGAAGTCTGGAAAACTAGCCATTATTGACATGACCAGAAATTATCTGTACTAGGCTGACATGGGAGTGTCACATGGTAATGCAGTAAAGGGAGTAATGACATTAACACCAAAAAATTTCTAAACACGTGAGAGAATGAATGCCACTTGGGCCAGTTTTGAATGCTTGTGTGAGGGAGAATTAACCTGCCATTAAGGCTGAGCTGACAGAGGAGAGAGAAAACTGCCATGGTTCGAATAGGTGAGGTGCCAAGTTTGAACCAGGTGGACATCATGCGGGCGAGCTCCAACTTTGGGTTTTTGACATGTGGAGTGCGACAAGCTCACTACCAAATAGGAAGGAAGGATATACATGAATGTACAAAACCACACAGAGGGCTGAAGCACAATGAGGGTCGAAGTGAAACTCGCAGGCTAACCAAGAAAAACTATTTATAGGCAATTTAAAAAATGTACAGGGTATATACAAGCTCTACATTGATTTAAAAATACAAAAAGGGTGGACAAACCTCTGGTAGAGCCATCCCACCAACTGGAGGCAACAACAAGACTAGAACGCAAAACTGGAAACCAAAAAAAGAAAAAACTGAAACAAGGACAAATCGAAAGCAAAAATAAGCCCAAACACAAACAAAGCCAAAACAGAAAGCATGAGGGAAGAACCAGAATGGCTTACCTTAGAACATGGAGAATGCGGGAGAATGAGCATGTGAGGTGCTCTATAACTGAATAGCCTCAAACAACCACAAACACACACCTGGTAATCACCGTTTAAGCACCGAGAGCAATTCACACTTAATCATTGTTTAATCACCTTAATCACTCTGGTAATTTGTTCATGGTAAATTTAATAATGACTGGTGAAACATATTTATACCCTTAGGGTAAAAAAAATCCCACTCTCCTTCTACAAACCCTGAAAAAAAGGCAAACATTCAGACTCCAGGCCCAGGGATTCCATGCAACCGCACCCTCAGCAAAAGCGGAAATGGTGACAGAGAATCCTAGAGTCCAGAATCTGGCTGGAACAAAGAAGACAAACACTTTGGGACTGGGATCCGGAGAAAGGAAGACTCAAAAAGAACACCACAACGATCCCATGGAGGCAAAGGCCAGAGAAAACAAAAGGAAAAGAAAGCAAGGCAAAAAGTGAAATGGGGGACCCAACATTTTGCCCACAAATTGTAGGGACGGGTATGCAAGGCATAATAGTAAGAATAGATAAATTTGTAGTGAAGAATGATAAGGAAAGAAGAAAAAAACCAGAAGACTACAACAAGTTTGTTTACACTGAAGAACCTATCACTCTACCCAAGCAACAGTGTATCGCTCCCGAGAAACAAAACATTGCACCCGAGCATCAGGCTCTAATTATCGAAAATCAAGAAAATCCTCAAAGTGATGTACCAAGTGATGGAGATCAAAATGAAGCTCAAGATGATGATCAAAATGATGGAAAAAGAGTTGAACCAAAACTTTCCAAGTATGTTAGAAGACATCATCGACAGAATCAGATCATAGGAGACAAGAAGGTTGCAATGAGAACAAGAAGTAAGTCACTAAACACTAGATGTTTACTTTGTGATTTTGAGCCTAAATCTATTAATATTACACTTGAAAATGAGGAATGGGTCTGTGTTATGAATGAAGAGATAGAAAATATTGAGAATAATAGTACATGGACACTAGTACCAAGACCTGATGATAAGAATGTCATCGGTACCAAATGGATATTTAGAAATAAGCTGAATGAGAATGGAGAAGTCGCAAGAAACAAAGAAAGATTAATATGCAAGGGGTATGCACAATAAGAAGGTATCGATTATGGAGAAACCTTTTCACCTATTGTTATACTAGAAGGAGTAAGAATCTTACTTGCTTATGTTGCATTCAAAGGATTCAAGGTATACTAGATGGATGTCAAATCTGCGTTCCTAAATGGAATACTGGAAGAAGAGGTATACATTGAACAACCAAAAGGGTTTGTTGATCCAGACAAGAGAAACATGGTATGTAGACTACATAAAGCCTTGTATAGATTGAAACAAGCACCTAGAGCCTGGTATGAAAGAATTCGCTCCTATCTCATATCATTTTTTGGGGAAATGAAATGTTATGTAAATCCTTTGCTAATAAAATGAGCAAAGAGTTTGAAATGTCTATGTTTGGGGAGATCAAATTATTTCTTGGTCTACATATTCTTCAACAATATGTAGGCATATATATCACTCATTCCAAATACATCAAGGAAGTGTTGAAGATATTCAAGATAGAATATTCCAAACCAGTTGGAACACCCATGGAAACCATATGTAAGCTGACAAAGGAAGATAAGTCAAATGAGGTAAATCAAACCTTGTATAGATCAATGATTGGAAAACTAATGTATGTCATTCATACTAGACCAGATATAGCACATGCAGTTGGAATAGTTGCAAGATTCTCTGCTAATCCCAAAGAATCACATATGGCTATTGTCAAAAGAATTCTGAGATATCTAAAGAACACCAAGGACTATGGCTTATGGTATAAAAGAGAAGCAAAATTTGAGCTACAAGTCTATACAAATGTTGATTGGGATGGAAACATAGATGACCGAAAGAGCACAACCGAAGGAGCATTCTTCATGGGTGACAAACTTGTCACATGGATCAGCAAGAAGCAAGGATGCATCTCTTAGTCTACTATAGAAGCAAAATATGTGGCTACTGCTGCAAATTTCTCCAATATTGCATGGACCAAACAATTACTGGAAGGTATGAATATGAAGATTATTGAACTAGTGATTATCTATTGTGATAATACCAGTGCATTAAACTTATCAAAGAATCCAGTCATACATGCTAAGACTAAGCATATAGAAATCAAGTATCATTATTTAAGAGAACAAGTGGAAGCAAAAGAGGTGATACTAGAATATGTTCAATCAAAGGAACAATTAGCTTATATATTCACCAAGCCATTACTGAAAGATACATTTGAGTAACTCAGATAGAGACTAGGGGTCCAACCCTTGTCTATTGGATAGTAAGATGACTAGGAGACTGCATCAGCCTACACACAATCAGAAAATCATTCATGTTGATGCAAGATGAGAGATGGAATACGAAGATACATCTATACACAGCAAGGTACATATCTACACCAAACACTAGAGTCACTGTCTTGCTAATGGATAGGAAAATTCAAGGAGTATATTATAAAAAGGGATGGAAGATGATATGGAAACATTTTTTGGCATTGTTGTCAAAGGGAGAGATTATCTCATTATCAGGAAGAGATTATATCATTATCCATGGAGAGAAGCTCCTAATAATTCAAAGGGATATTTAATCAATATGCAAAGGGAGAGATTGATTACATATGAAATATCCATCTAAGGGAGAGAAGTAACAAAAGGGAGAGATTGCTGTCAAAGGAAAAAAGAGATGATCAAGGAGAGGAAAAGTCAAGGCAGATCACATATTAGAAACATTATTAGAAGCTGATAAATCTATCTAGTAAAGGGATTGAAGATTGAAGAAGACACTCTGAAAGAAAAAAATCTAAGCTATTTTGAGCTTACCGAGAGCCAGACATTTGTATTAGTTATAATAGGAGAGATTGATGAACTTCAACTATTATATTTCATATTGTATTAGTAATAATATAGTGTGATAATGTAGTATGTTTCCATCAATGCCAAAGGGAGAGATTGATTACATATAATTTATTGAATGTTTGGAGATGTTAATTTGACCACCAAAATGCATAAAGATAATGCAATACATTCAATTAGTTAATGGATTGTATTGTCATTGATGTCAAATTGATATAATCTGATCAGTTATATACAAAGTGTCAAAGACTTCAGAGAATTAAAGAGATAAATATTATGCTTTTAGTAATGCATAAAAGATCAAAATTCACTAAGTGACTACAAACACCAATGGCTAGTGGAACTTGACGGACAGAGAAAACTGAGAACAAAGTCACAGTGATGCCCAAGAAAGAAAATTGACAAGCATTACCGATGAGCATAATTACAAGAATAACTGACAAGCATAACTTCATAGTGATGCCTGATGGACAGACAACCCCGATAGACAGACAACACCAATGGAGATGCCCAAGGATAACTGAAGTGTTGACTTAATCTATCAAAGAGTAAAACACCAAAATTAACTGAAGTTCAAAAATGGAAAAATACTTAGCTGGAAAGAGCTAAAGATAGACTTAACTGGTTGTTAACATTGTTCTCATCGACAAGTTAAAGCCAGAGATAAGTAAAAGATTTAAATCTGTTTTTTCCAGTTGTCATGGAGAAATCTAAGGGATAAAACTGGAGTAAAGCTTTAAAGAAAGTTTGGCTAAGATTGTGGATCATGCCGAGAACGAGAAAATCAAGAAGTGAGAAAGGGTGATATCATTTCTATAAAGAGACAATCTAATTCATTATGAATTAGGGGAGTGAATAGAAAAAGAGGATGCTGAAGAGAAACTGATGAAGAACAACTTCATATAGTCCCGATCAATCAAGTTGAGGAAAGAAGTAAAGATTTATGTAGACACCGAGCAATAGAGAAGCACAACATCACCAAGAATAAAGAAGTGGAGCAAAGGTATTGAAAAGATACATTGATCATAAAGCTATAATGAGCTTACAATAGATCTAAAAATCTACAAGTCTAAGTTGTATGTGTGAACAGATCATTTACTGTTTCCGTTTAACCATTGATTCAGAAAGTCTCTTAACCTAGCAGGATTTAAATATCCTTTCTATATTGAGATACATCTTAAGGAGTATCAAATTTTTTTTCATGAAGATTGCATGAGATGCCAGATACCATTTGAAAAACCACACTGGGTTTGGTCATAGAAGGTAGCATAGAGATGCCTGATATCAAGTGAAAAACTATTCTATTTAAATCCTCTAACAAGGTCACACCTAACAGTATGTTTGTAACCTTTAACAGGGTTGGCTTTTCACCGAGCTCACTTCAGAAGAGTGAAAATTTTGGGTTACCGGTCCCAAGTAGTTTTTCCCTTAATAGGGTTTCCACATTAAACATCCATGTGTAAAATGTGTTTATGAGTCATTACTTTAGTGTTTTTCATTACACATAACTAAATTTGGATTGATCGGTATACACTAAGCAATTTACTATTTTTTGGTAAATGAGAGACAGCTAATCGGTAAATAGTAAGAATAAGGTTTAACAGTGAACTCCAAGTAGTAGTTATTTATTAAGATTGTTTGAAGGAATACATCTTGTAGGACTAAAGATAAATAGAGGCTTAATATTGTGGTACTAAGTTTTTGGGTTGATTTATTGGAATATTTTTGAGGCCACTGATTCAAACCCTCTTAGTTATTCTAACATAAGGATGGTGATGAATCTTGTTGATCCCAATCAATTAGCTTAGGGTTTTTTAGGGGAAGATTATTGGATGAAAGGTCAGCTTCTATAATGGCGAGGACATGGGTATAATCATCAAGATCATCTTCAATGTACTAGAAAGGTACTTCTAAGAATTCCTCTTCGGTATCCGAATAAGATTCAACTAAGAAATAGTCCTTAACAAAGTTTGTATTAGTTTCTAAGGAGCCCAATCCTTTTCCACAAGGATAGAATTTTTTTTCAATGATGGTCCACCTTCGTGTTTCATTTTATCAAAGACCAATACCATTATATCCCATGCTGTCAACAATGGGAGTGGATTTTACTTACTTTTCCTTAGGAAAGGTTATTGGTTTCTCTTCTTCTTCTTGTAAATCTAGTCTAGGATATCAGATTCCATGTGTTCATCTACTAAGGATCCCTAATGTTCAAAAGTAGTCCTTTTGCATTTCATGGTATCTTTTTATCCCGAGGGAGTTAATTGTGAAGGTTTTTCGTAAGACTTTGGGGAAAAGGGGATTTGTCCAATGCACATATCATTTTCAAACTTATATTCTCCCATGTCTTGATCAGATAATGTTACTTTATTTTCTGACTTAGGAATCTTCTCTTCAGTGGCTTTCTCCTTTCCTTTAGATTTTTGTGAGAGGATTTCAAGTGTCTTTTCAGTGTCTTTAGAGGAAGAATGTTGAATCACAGGTAGGGTGGGATTATTATTTTCAATAGGTTGAAAATATTCATTCAAAGGAAAATATTTTGATTGTTTACCCTCCAATATTTTGCAATATTGAAAGGATTATGGATCTCCAGGAATGGTTATTTCTCTTCCATGATGTAGGAACTCTAAACATTGATGGAAAATAAAGGTCAAGAACATAAAAAAATATTTCAATTAGAGTTGGGCCCACTTGTAGAGGGAGTTTTTATCAAACCTTTACTCTCCCTTTCTCTATCATCATAGGTTTTTATTGTGATTCTTTTATTTAAACAAAGAAGGTCTTCAGAAAGACCAATGTTTTAGATCATTTTTAATGTACATCAATTAAGACCAAATCCGCCATCTATAAGGACTCATTTAATCTTAGTGGAGTGTATTTAGGCTTCAATATGGAGTGATTTATTATGATGGAGATTTGAACCACAAATTTTTTTATCTTGTGCGACTAAATTTTGGATCTTAGCTTGGAACTAGGAAACATTAATGTTTTCAGGAACACGTGACTCATTAAATGTATTTTCAAGAACTTATTTATGGATGGGAGATGTGTGAAGAAGATAGAGGATAAATATCTATGTAGGTGTCTTTCCCAATTGGGCTATAAGATCATAGCGTGAAGCGGTCCGAGTGGTTGTGGATGGTGCAACTGCTGGATTTGCAAAGGTTGGTGGATTGTTAGTAGCTTGAATAATGACCCTTGCTCTTTGTGTTGTAGAATTGAAATCTATACCTCTAAGTATGAAATTTTTTGCACCCTTGAGTGTCAGATAATTTACATGGTTTTCAAATTCTTCAATACATCCATAGAGTGCATCAAACAAAAGATATCATTCTCTTCTAGACTTCCACATGTATGATCTTCACATTTGATTGTGTTTGTGGAATAGTCATATGGAATGACGTTGGCTGAATTATTATGATTGTTCTTTGGAAAGGGCTCATGATAGACCTTTAGTTTCACATTTGAGGATGATGGGGTTTGTCCTTCAACCTCAATTTTCCATCATCTATGAGGTCTTGGATAAAATATCTTAATTTCATGGATTTCTTGGTATCGTGACCTTTGATGCGATGGTATTACCAATATTAGTTATGTTTATAAATGTGCATGTGAATTGTGGTTGTGTTGGATATGGACACACACTTCAATAAGTCATTATATGGTTAATCTAAGAAAGCATAAAACTAAGAAAATGACAATAAATTAACTGAAGTTAACTTATTTCCTTCTAGTAGGCAGGAGTGTAGGTTTTCTCTCAAGTCATCACAAACCCAGTGAATATAGACTTGTTCTAAATGAAGGATTTGAATGATTTGATCTAAGATAGAAGAGATGCAAATGTAAGAAAATTAATCCAAATATTAGTTACACTAGATTTTGACAACCCAAAATGAAATGTGTATTCGTAGATTATTGATGGAAATTCTTGAAAACAAGTAAATTAATCAAAGATGCTCAACTACTAAATGATTGAATGCTAAGATAAATGGTAAACAAAATCTGCATAATAACAATACTCAAAATTTGGATCCTTTGTGAGAAAATGAAGCTCACTTTTATAGAGAAACCTCTCTGAAATGGACGATCAAGATTGAAAGCTAAAGAACAAATGAGATTCAATTTGAAGAAGAACAATCCATGTGCTCAGAAGATGATTGGTTGAGAGTGTTAGTTGACTGAATTGACTGATCAATCATTTCAAAAACTTTGAGAATCAGTTTTTAGTTAACTGAGCTGTTTCTAAAATGAGAAACACAAAGGAGCCAGTTAATTGAACAAGACACATTTGTTTCTATTTTGGTGTTCAGTCAACGGAAATGATGACATAAAATGCACTTTTTCAATATTTAAATGATTTAAATGTACTTTAACTCAACTTTATTAATTTATTTCCTTTATAAATTTAATTGATAATTTAGCAATTTATTGAATCAATATATTAGAATATCAATTAAATAAATAACCTAAAGTTTATTTGTCAATGTTTGGCGATTTTAGGAATTAATTAATTAATCAAGTATGGTGATAGATTAGGACCTATTCTAGTTTTCAATCAAATCAGACTAAAGATGTTGAATTGCCTTTAGGTTTAGGACTTAAGATGATAGAGATTAGGATTTTCTTGATAGGAGATCAAGATTAAGGGTCTAGGGTTTAGATGACCATTTTTAGGTCATTATATTTTCCCCTCTTTGAATTAGTACACGATCAACGCATTGATTTAAAGACCTTTGAGCGATGAGATGAAGAATAGTTTGATTTGAAGTGATGAAACCATTCTTTAAAAGAAGACCAAGTCCGAGCTTGATTGGATGAAGATCGATCAAAATATATAAAATACAATGCTCAGTTTGATTTTAAGCGATGAAACTGAACATCTGAGAGAAACTCTTAAACCTTTGGATCGGTTCGAATAGATAACTAGTTCAATTTGAAGTGATGAAATTGATTAGAAAAATTGACCTGATTTGAAGCGATGAAGCCAATTTGATCAATGTGTCTAGTTTGAGAAATGAATGACTCGTATAAGACCGATCTTGTCTGGTTTCGAGTGTATCTATAACTATATAAGACAATTGATTGGGTTGCCTTTGATTTATGATAATCTCAACTTGGTGTGATGTGATTAAGCTGAGATGCCCCAAGCGATGGTGTCTTGCTTGATGATTTAATCACTAAATTGTTGATGTCTTGATCCTGCCCCCTTGGGAGAAAAATTGAAATATGACTAGGCACCCCAGTGATTAGAAGAAAATAGATTGATTAAACTGATGTTGGAAGAAAATGATCTAATTTAGAAGATATTGCAAGTGTTAAGGACCCAATCTACACTTGTTTCAAGGTCCTATTGACCAAGTCTAACCAAAAATTGGTATGGCTGATAAGGTTTGACCAAAATAATGACACATAGATTGCTTGGAAGAAAAGAAAGAGAGATTTTCATTGGTTCAGAGTCCATAAAGGCTGATTGTGCAAGCGGTCAACTATGTTTGACTAAAAAAAGTCAACTATCAAAATTGGCAAGTAAAATGATCTCAAATTTTGATTTTGATCCTAAAAATAGAATGAGGGTGGTTGAATTAGCCAGGGGTATAATTTTCATGTCAATAGGAGAAAGTTGAAAATTAGGTCAAAAACCTATATTAAGGGTAAAAAGGTCATTTCAATTCATTTCAGCCTTTTCAAACTTCAAACCTTCCTCTGATAAAAATGGCGGTCCCCATCAATACTTACCGATTCGAGTGCTAGAGACTGCACAACATGCCCCAGACCTACCGAGCAACGGTAAGTGCATGAGAAACCTCTCTTTTGATTCCAGTTTTTTGATTTTCCATTGAATTTAGCATTATTTTTCATGTTTTTAGTTTTGAACCCTCATATTCTTGTATGAGTTCTCTCCAGAGCTCATATGAGTAACTGATACCAAATAGATACTTGTTTTATCTCAATAGTTTATCCGTATTACCCATGCCTAGAGCTCATACGAGCATCTTCAAAACAACCCATTTACTCATATGGTGAACCTTGTATACTTGTATTAGCCTGCCAACTTGTACTGTCCTATATGAATGCTCGTACGAGGGCTTAGACCATTTTTTCACTCATATAGAAAACAATGCTTGTGTTTAACCCTTGAAATGTCAAATTTTGATTTTATACATTTTTGATCTAAGATATTGAGCATGTTGTACATCATTTTATCTTTTCACTTGGTCACTTTGATAGGCGTACTAATGTTTCATTCTTTGTGTCTACAGGTGCAACTTCCTGATGTCCAATTCAGGATTACTTATCCCCCCACTATGAGCTTGGTGGGACGAATGGATGATGATCAGAGGGCGGTCATTACAGAGTGTAGATTTGGTTGGTTGATGGGGATCCCTGATATCAGGGTGAACCACGGGCTTCTTACTGCTTTGGTAGAGCAATTTCACAGTGAGCATAACACATTTCACATATCCACTGGTGATCATAGTGACACTAGAGGATATATACTGCATCCTTCATATACCATTCTATGGTGCATAGGTGCAGTACGAGGCTACCCGTAGACCATGCATTCTATTACTACAACACATCTTTGACGATGATGATATTTTAGAGTGATGGATATCATGGGACACCATGATGGCCAGGTATGTTGGTCTATTTACCTTAGCATATGTCATGGATGGTATTATCGGTCACATCCTCATGCTAGATAGAGGTTAGCAGGGGTTCCAGTCTAGTTGGGGTTTGATCCTAGAGGAGCTACTGACAAGGCCAATGAAGCTCAGGTGGGGTTTGTGCCTCTTGGAAAACTTATACCATGAGCTCCATGAGATTGTATATCACAAGGCCAAGAGTCACGCAGCAAGAGTCTTAGTATTACACATTTTGGCATGGGAGGACATTCCCTTTTTCCAGCCAGTGGTTGATGATGCCTGACAAGAGGGGTGTCCATTCATATATAGGTACAAAGGATTCTTGACTTAGCCCCATCTGGGGAAGAAAGATAACTAGAAACGCCAATTTGATGATCTTATAGTGGTCCCATGGCGGCCATACAGGGGCACAGAGGCATGGGGTGATTGGCAGTTGCAGAGCCACGAGATGTTCATGACTCATCCATTGATAGGATGCATACATATAGTCATTGAACAGTTTGTTGTTTCATGGGTACATAGACAGTTTGGGAGGCCACAGGTTGTACCCATAGAGTTTTTCGCATATGCGCGGTTCACTCATGAGATACTGTGGGGATGGGGATCAAGATTGATTTATGCCATAGTAGTACAAGAGCTACATGGATTGCATTAGGTAACATGGGATTACCTTGAGGTTGTATCAGATGCAGGGGTGACTCTAGAGTACTGAGACTATTTTGCACGACACCCATTCCTTCAAGTTATAGATCTAGTTGCCCGAGCACCGAGGATAGATGAGGTAGAGCCTGCCATAGGTGACATACCAGTAGTAGTGCAGAGGCCGGTAGGTGGAGATCTTGGTTCTAGCTCTAGCAGTGCGACATCGGTAGTGGGTCAGAGCCGCAGAGGGGAGGGAGGTAGTTTAGGTGAAGTGGGTGTTGATGTACCCTCTGATCGATACGATGTACCCTTAGGTGGATAGGATGCCCCTATTTTTTATGATGCTACCCGATAGGTTAGGTAGAGATGAGATATCCAGACAGGATAGGGTGAGTAGGAACAGAGACAAAGCTAGGGATAGAGGAAATGAGAAGATGTGATTGAGAGTCTGAGGTCTCTAGATAGAGGTGGTCATAGCTTAGGAGAGGATCATAGTGAGAGAGCAGATGATTTTCACTTTGAATATTTAGCGTGACCATTTTTAGCGCATAGGCACCCTAGAGACAAGTAGGGCGTCATATTTTGTTGCATTCTATAGTGTTGCTATTCTAGTAGATAGGAAGGTGGTTTCTTTCTTGTAGTTTATGGCTCATTCAGAGGGTTCTCGCATGCCCCAAGACAATTAGGAAATCCCTCCACCACCTCCACCATCGCACATACCTATTGATGTTGAGGACGTAGCTAAGAGCTAGCATTTCATTTCTCTTTGATACTTTGTTTTTTTATATTTATCGATATTATACCCATTTTTGTCCTTACACATGATGACTGACTTCAATGAGACATTTTGTATACTTTGAGATTTTTGATGTATCCCTGACATGGATATACATATATAGAGACATTTGATTTGATCTCTTTGTACTTTGTGCTGACTGATGTTATGAGATGTTTTATTTATGATGATCTATATGGGTGCATTTCTTTGATGATTATGTATGCTTATAATGATTTAGGGATGATTATGTAGATTTATATCTAATGTTTATGTGATTTATGAATGCATGTATAAAAATAGGATTTATTTATGATGATGTAAATGTTATGTGATGTTTTTATTTTATTTTCTGATGCACATATGTATGGATGTAACTTAATGATGAAATGAATATGCAATCTAAAATGATATCTAGGAATGGTGGACATGCAATGGATACTTAATGTAGTGAAAATGATATGCAATGCTTCTAACATCTCTTTGTATGAAGTTGTTGAGAAAGACAAGTACTCGATCATGTCTCTATTGATGCACAACTTGACCGCTTGGCAGAAGAAAGATTGATCAAACTGAGCTTCAGATCCCAATATTGGAGAGAGAGAGAGAGAGAGAGAGAGAGAGATGCATCCATAATCATAATAGAAATGCATCCACATAGAACATAATAAGTAAATCATACATCTCATAGAATAAATCAATACGAGTACAATTAGATTGAATCAGATGTCTCTCTATATATCAATGTCAGGGGTACATCAAAATCTCAAGGTACACAAAATATCTCATCAAAGAAAGTCATCGTATATAAAGCCAATAGGGGGTACAATATCACTACAATATCAAAATGTATCAAACCAATAACTCAAAATAAAGATGTCAAAATGAAGAATCACAGTATGATCCTAACTTCTGCATAGTCCTCCTCATCACCTAGAACATGTTGTGGCAGTGGTGGTGGAGGAGGAGGGGCCATCTCCTCTGGCCTCGGCACTTGTGCACTCCCACATCTCTCTACAAATGTTGTATAGGATGGAACCTAGCGATCTAAAGGCACTGTAGTACAATATGTAGCATAATAATAGGTTACCCGAATACTCTGATAAGTCATCACCTGTTGATATCCATCCATCTCCTAAGTGAGAGTGTGTGATCGGTGCTCTAACTCTGTAACCCAAGCCTGTGATACTGTCAGTTGTGCATATGTAGCCCTCAGTCTCTCCTTGAGTGAGTGGATGAAACCCTGTGGTGTCCTCTATCACTTTCTCTCTCCCTACTCAGCTAGCTTGACCTACTCACCCTACTCTACTTGTGCATCGTGTCTTTGCCTCATGTGTCAGGTGACATCATAAAAAATGGGATCACCCTGCCCTCTTGTTGGGACATCCTTTCCTCCCACTGCACCCAAACTGCCTCCCTCCCCCTATGGAATTGGCCAACTATTGGTGTTTCTCTGCTAGAAATCATACCTAGATCTCCTCCTACCAGCCTTTGTTCAGCTACTAGTCTCTCTAATGGTGGAGTCCCTCCCTCATCTATCCACAACACTGGGGCAACTAGATTTGTAAATCGTAGGAATGGGTGCCATGAAAAATGATCCTGGTACTCTAGAGTCACCCCTGCATGTGCTATGGCCTACAGGTAATCCCATGTCACCCAATGTAATCCATGTAGCTCTTGTACTATTGTGGCGTACACCAGTCTAGGTCCCCATCCTTGTTGTATCTCATCAATAAACCATGTATATGCTGCCAACTTTGTGGACACTTCCTATGGCCTCCTAAACTTCCTATGTACTCTAGATACCTTGAATCTCTCAACGACTATGGGGGTACATCCAATCAGTGGGTGTGTCATGAATATCTCGTGGCTCTACAACTGCAAGTCATCCCATGCCTTAGTGCCTCTCTAAGGTCACCATATGACCACTATAAGATCATTAAAATATCTGCGCAAATATATATTCCCTAGATGGGGTTGGGTCAGATAACCTGCGTACCTGTATATAAATGGATGGTTCACCTGATGGGCATCATTGGCAATTGGCCTACAAATGACAATGTGCTCCCATGCCCAAATTTGTAGTACTAAAAATCCTACTTTGAGGCTCTTAGGCTTGCGATATATGATCTCATGGAGATCATGATGTATGTGTGCCAAGAGGAACGGACCCTACCCAAGCTTCACTAGTCTAGCTAGTAGATCCTTTAAGACTAAACCCCACCTAGAATGGAACCCTTGTTGACCCATATCTGGCATCAGTATACACCCAATAAATCCTGCCATGACACATACTAAAGGAAACTCATCCGCATACCTGGCCATCATGGTGTCTCATGATATCCATCGCTCTAAAATATCATCATCGCCAAAGATGCGTTGTAGTGCTAGCATGTTTGGTCTATAGGAAGCCTTGTACTGCTCCTACACACCTTAGAATGGTAAACAAAGGATGCAGTATACATCTTCTGGTGTCACTATGACCTTACCAGTGGGCATGTGAAATGTGTTATGCTCACTATGAAATCACTCTACCAAAGTAGTAAGAATTCGATGGTTCACCCTGATAGTAGGGATCCCCATCAACTAACCAAATTTGTACTCTACAATGACCGCCCTCTGATCATCATCCATCCAACCCACCAAGCACTATGTGGGAGGATAAATAATCCTAAACTAGACATCAGGAAGCCGCACCTGTAGATGCAAATAATAAAATATTAGTACGCCTGTCAAAGTGACCAAATGAAAGGATAAAATGGTGTACAACATGCTCAAGATGCCAGATCAACAATGTACGAAATCAAAATTTAATGTTTCAAGGGTTAAACACAAGCGTTGTTTTCCAATATACGAGTGAAAAATGGTCTAAACCCTCGTACGAGCATTCACATGGGACAATATGAGTTAGCAAGCTGATGGGTGATCCCACAATAGTGTGTCCCACTTTTTGGCCAACTTTGACACAGAGATCAACATTTTGAGAAAAAACTTCATTTTCAAACACCTATTGCCGGAAAACTATAAGGAATTTGAAGATAATGTAAACTAGGGTATTTTAGAATTTTCTTTCTAGTTTTCTTTCTCCCTCGAAAAGTGGTTCTTGTAAAAAAACTGTGATTTTAAGAAGTGACTGTCACTTTGATCAACATAAATTTTTTTTAAAATATGATAACGATGTAATTCTTTCGAAATTATATTTGTAACTTCAATATCCAG
>MU224881.1:2368809-2385749 GCA_018584345.1 Thuja plicata | reverse complement strand
TTTGCGCGAAGTTGTGGCTTCGCGCGAAGTATCTTACGTGGGATGCTTCGCGCGAAGCATCTTAACCACTTCGCGCGAAGATGTCAAATTTTCTTTTTTGTTTGCATATCCGAAATCCTTCGTCCCAAAAAGTGGGACTCACTATTGTGAGATCACCCTGATACAAGTATACATGGTTCACCATATGAGTAAATGGGTTGTTTTGAAGATGCTCGTACGAGCTCTGGGCATGGAGCATAGAGGTACACTATTGGGATAATATGAGTATATATTTTGCAACATCTACTTGTACAAGTTCTAGGGAGAAACCGTATGAGAATCCAAGGGTTATAAATTAAAAACATGAAAATAATACCAAATTCAATGGAAAATCACAAAACAGGAGTCAAAAGAGAGGTTTCTCGTACACTTACTAATTCTCGATAGGTCTAGGGCATGTTGTGCAATCTCTGACACTTGAATTAGTGAGTATTGATGTAGACCACCATTTTTCTCAGAGGAAGGTTTGAATTTTGAAAAGGTTGAAATGAATTGAAAATGACCTTTTTAGCCTTTATATAGGTTTTTGACCTAATTTTCAACTTGCTCTGATTAACATGAAAATTACACCCCTAGCTAATTCAACCATCCCAATTCCATTTTTAGGATTGAAATCAAAATCTGAGATCATTTTACTTTCCAATTTTCATAGTTGACTTTTTTAGTCAAACATAGTTGACCTCTTGCGCAATCAGTCTTTCTGGACTCTGAACCAATGAAAATCTCTCTTACTTTTCTTCCAAGCAATCTGTGTGTCATCATTTTTGTCAAACTTGGCCAACCATACCAATTTTTGGTCAAACTTGGTCAATAGGACCTTGCAACAAGTGCAGATTGGGTCCTAAATGCTTGTGATCTCTTCTAAATTAGATTAGTTTCTTCCGACATCTATTTAATCAATGATTTTCTTCCGATCACTGGGGCACTTAGCCATATTTCGATTTCACTCCTGAGGGGGCAGGATCAGGACATCAACAATTCAATGATCACATCAACAAGCAAGACCCCATCGCTTGGGGCATCTCAGCTTCATCGTATCACATCAAGTTGAGATTATCATAAATCAAAGACAACCCTATCAATTATCTTATACAGTGATGGATAAACTTGAAACCAAACAAGATCAGTCTTATATGAGTCATTTATTTATGAAACTAGACACATTTATCAAATTGGCTTCATCACTTCAAATCAGGTCAATTTTGCTAATAAATCTCTTAACAATAATAAGTTTCATTGCTTCAAATCAAACTGGTTCTCTTCTCAAACTGATCCAAAGGTTTAAGAGTGTTTGAAAGTTGTTATGTTTCATCACTTCAAATCAAACTGAGCATTTTGTTTTATATCTTTTAATCGATCTTTATCCAATCAAGCTTGGAGTCAGTCTTCTTCGAAAGAATGGATTCATCGCTTCAAATCAAACTATTCTTCATCTCATCGCTAATTTAGGTCTTTGAATCAATGTGTTGATCACACATCAATTCAAAGAGGGGAAAATGTAATGACTTAAAAATGGTCATCTAAACCCTAGACCCCAATCTTGATCTCCTATCAAGAAAACCCCAATCTTGATCATCCTAAGTCCTAAACCTAAAGGCAATTCAACATCTTTAGTCTGATCTGACCGAAAACTTGAATAGGTCCTAATTTATCATCATACTTGATTAATTAATTAATTCCTAAAATCGTAGAATATTGACAAATAAGCCTTAGGTTATTTATTTAATTGATATTCTAATATATTGATTCAATAAATTGATAAATTATCAATTAAATTTAAAAAGGAATTAAATTTATAAAGTTGAGTTAAAGTACATTTAAATCATTTAAATATTTAAAAAGTGCATTTTATGTCATCATTTTAGTTGATTGAACATCAAAATAGAAACAAATCTGTCTTGTTCAGTTAACTGGCTCCTTTCTATTTCTCATTTTAGAAAAAGTTTAGTTAACTAAAAATTGATTCTGGAAGTTTTTGAAATGACTGATCAGTCATTTCAGTCAATTGGTTCTCTCAAACAATCATCTTTTGGGCACATGGATTGTGCTTCTTCAAATTGAATCTCATCCGTTCTTCAACATTCAATCTTGATCGACGATTTGAGAGAGGTTTTCTATAAAAGTGAGCTTCATTCCTCACAAAGGATCTGGATTTAGAGTATCGTTATTATGCAGATTTTGTTTACCATTTATCTTAGCATTCAATCATTTAGTATTTGAGCATCTTAGATTAATTTACTTGTTTTCAATCATTTGCATCAACCATCTAGGAATACACATTTCAATTTGGGTTGTAAAAATTTAGTGTAGCTAACCTTTGGATTATTGTCTTACATTTGCATCTCATCTAGCTTAGATTAAATCATTTGAATCCTTCGTTTAGAATAGGTCTATAGTCACTGGGTTTGCGATGACCTGAGAGAAAACCTACACTCCTGCCTGCTAGAAGGCAATATGCCGACTTCGGTTAATTTATTGTTGTTTCCTTAGTTTCATACTTTCGTAGATTAACCATATAATGACTTATTGAAGTGTGTGTCCATAGGTAACACAACCACAATTCATATGCACAAGAGTCTACTATCTTCTAAATTCATATTAGTTCTTCTTTCCTTCCATTCTTTCCCTAGATCTTGCATTTTCATTTCCATTTCCATTTTGTGTAGTCATCTTCCATTATTGTGAAGGATCATTGTATCCTCTTAGCGCTCTAGCCTCCTCGAACCTAATAGATCATCTTCCTTCCCATATATAAAAGAAAATAAGAACGATCTTCCTAATTTGTCCATTCATCCTAATGATTCCCCTTTCATCTCTATTTTGTTTCATTACAAAAAGATAAAACACCCAAAATGTAGATCAGATCTTACAATAAGATACCCGAAAACAAGTACAACCATTGACGAAGATGTGAGAGAACCCAACCTTGTACAGAGTCAAACAAGATACAAAGTCGATCTTACAAACCTGCTAGTGAAGGGTAACCTTAGACACTTAAAACAATAATTAACAAGCTCAATTCTAAAGCATTCACCAAGGAGGATAGCATTCTTCTTGTGAGATGGATGAAGTTGTTGACCCTACACAAAGCAAGAAAACAACCTGGACAAAATAATAGCACTAGTCCAAAATTAAACCGCTGGGCAAGCAATGACATCCTTCTTATCTTCTGAAGCACTAGTACAAAATTAAATTAAACTGTTGGCCCACAATGAAGACAATATATTCAACATTGCAGGGACTGGTTTAACCTTATTGGGTGTTGGCTGGAGGTGCTACCAAAATCGGTTTGATAATACAAGAAATATCCATTCAGAAAGTGCTCAGAAAACCTCAATGCCGGTCGACCAGATGCATCCAAACAATTAACACTTGACCTTACATGCAACACAGGTCGATCCAAGCAATAAGAGGATGCCAGGAATAATAACCTCCATTCAAGTGGCATGTAAATGCCCTGCAAACTAATTTGATAAACCCTATAAACGGGTACATAGAATTACCATAAGCCAATGTGCAACAATCCAAAATGGAGAACCAATCACGCCAATTAAATATCGTAGTCAAAGGCTGGAGCACTAATTATACAAGCTTGGCAAATAGAACTCAACCAACCTGAGAATATAATGAAACCTTAAATACACCTTCACTTCATTATAGTTGTCCTTCCACATTAGAAACTAATAAAATATCTTCAATTTCATAAGTTTTTTGGTTCCTCTTCTCCTTGCTCCCTAATTTATCCCTTCATGTTCTGTTGTGAGTTTTTCTTCAGCTCAATTGTTATTATTTTTTAATTTCCTGATAAAAAAATATTAGGATCATTCTCACCATAATTCGATGATTCAGTCATGATGTCAAATTATTTTGATATTATTGAAATTCTTGTATTGTTTCCATTATAGATTCTTTAATTTTCGTCATTTTTTTTTTAGCAATTTCTATTCTTCTTTTCTCTCGCACCAAAACTCTCTATCACTAATCAATCATTTTAATAAATTAAAGTAGCAAAGGTATCGGCTCTAATATCACTTTAATTTGTCAAATTAGATGCTTATGAAATATAATATCAAAATTTGAAATTAATTTTAGAATATATTTCACTAACCTTAATTTTTTTTTTATCAAAACAAGATATCTAGGAAACACTAAAAGGACATTATATTCATTTTAATTACATGAAAACAAAAACGCATTGTAAAATTACAAGAATGGGCATTGAATGGACTATTATTATAGTCATTCCACCATCTATAATAGTCCCCAAAAAACTTATACAACAACAAAAAAACAAATAGCTAAGAAATCAAACAATTTCTCAAGCAAAATATCTCTCAAAACATTTCTA
Organism: Thuja plicata; assembly: GCA_018584345.1. Lineage (NCBI taxonomy): Eukaryota > Viridiplantae > Streptophyta > Pinopsida > Cupressales > Cupressaceae > Thuja > Thuja plicata. The sequence goes on along the minus strand of MU224881.1, from coordinate 2,381,362 downwards.
GATTGCAAAAAAAATATTCCTATGAAATATATAACCAATAGATGTGTTCTTGGGCTATTATTTTATATCTAAACACATAAAAAATCATAGAAAATGTACACAATAAACTAAAAGTCATACTTACAAATAAATATACCAAAGATAAAGGTTGAAATTGGTTCCCAAAATGGTTTTATGTTTAAAAAGCTACCAATAAACTCACTACAAATTCTAAAGAGTTTCTAACTCCAATGATCAAACCCCCATGAATGAATGGACCAACTAACAGGGATTAAAAACTCCCCCCCACACTTTTGGCTCTGCAAGGCCAAGGTGGGAAAACCTAAATTCAGGTACAGTACTACTCTCATTAAACACCCCTAAATTTGATAAAAAGATTATCTCATAAGAGGCTCAACATTAACAACAAAATACTAAGTAAGAGCTAATTATACATTAATTCTCAATTGTTATGGAGCATTAGATACAAATACCACAGACTAAACTGAAATATTTAAAAAAAATAAATTATTTTTTTATCAAAAGATGGTATAACTAGATGACTTGAAGCAACAAGATAACAATTATAGAATATTTAAATCACTGCCTTATCCATTTGGTAATACTCTAAGTTCCCAACCCCTTATATGAAAGACATAAAAAATGCTACTGATTCAAGACTTAGATTATTATTGCATTACAATAGCATCTATTCATGTAATGCAAAATTAGACTTCTTATACAGATCCTTATGCCAACCTTATGAACTCGCGAATTAATTTTCAATATTTTAATTGATCCTTGATCAAAGCTTAGAATTAAAACGTACACATATAAACAATATGTAGTGAATTGAATAAGAACTTTCAATTATTGAATTCACAACTCATAAAAGCAACATAGAGGAGAACACCAAATCTGGTTTATATTTCATTAAATTCAAAATCCTTGTCTTCATACATTGATTTTCTCACTAAAATCAACATGACTAAAACTCCAATACTAAAATATCTAATTGCTCTGGATATTGTTATACAAGACTCACTACAATGATTAAACCTGACTTAGTTTGAACCAACTCATAAGAATTTAAGACAAAATATTTCAGCACTTCCTAAGTGATCTTGGAAATTCTTTTATTGAACAAGGATTGCACCAAGCTAAGGATCACTTAGGGGAAACAATTTAATTTATTAACAGCAAAAACTCAGGAAAATACTTCAAGTCTTCAAATGTTACAATGCAGGAACTGGGCATCAACAAAATGACAATTGACACTTTTGTCTGAAGATGAATCAGATATCAATTCCTTGGATCACATAGGCTACCCGCAGATTTTGAAGGCAAATTTAAGGTACCTATTTGAGATAATTATTCTCCTTGTAAACATGTTCAAGTTTTATGTTAGTAACCAACCACAAAAAGATAAAATTGATGAAAATTAACCGTTCAAATGAATTTTCCCTTATTCAATTCCATCTCCCATCTAGAAAAATCCCTATCTCTTGGCCAACCAAAAGTTTTAATTGTCTCTATCTGTTCAGCTGCCTCATTCCAACAAGCATCAGTTATAGCCCTCACATCTATAATAAATTTAACCAGGTCCACCTCAGCTCTGAAAATATTATCTAACACATCATTGAAACTAGGTGTATCAATATCAGTTGTTATATGTAACAATTTTTCCACACTATCAACAATAAAATCAAAATCTTCCATCCACACATTAATATCCTTCAATTTTCCCCCTTTTTCATAAAAGTTAGGAATATAGGCATTGTATGATTCAATAAATAATTGCAGCTTACCCTTGATTATCTGATCCCTGCCCTTAAAAAATGCAACCGATGTGTTAACCATATCCTTTGTATTTGCAATCTTATCTGGTAAGTCAGGCCTATCAATCAAAATAGCTGCAAGTTTCTCTATTGAAAAATTTGTTCCTAAAGATAAGGTGAAAATAGGGTTCAGGAGGGTCATTGCTTTTGCACACTTCCCCTCTGAAACTTGCTAGGCTATGTGGAAACTATGAACAACATCCAATTTTTCTTCAAAATATCCATCTTATGCTGAAAATTTCTAACAATACTTTGAATCCTAAAGTATTCTTTTCTTCCTCTAACTTTTCTATTCTATCAGCATAGTCATTCATCTTTTTGTAAATTATAATAGGGACAAAAAAAAAAAATCAGAATCAAAAGGAACAAACTCATCAGTAGTCTCCATTGAAGCATCCACCATTTCGTGAGTAGAAAGTAATGGCACATTAGGTAACTTTTCAACCAACACAACAATCAGATTGTTATATGTTTCTTTATCTCTTCTCTCCAGATCCTCATCTTTAGCTCGATCCATAAAAGACACATTAGTTAAAAGATCAGCAATCTCTACATTGCTCACATTCTGAATATTCCAAAGGAGCTTGTTACCTTTCCTTTAATCTTGTATGTCAATAAGCCTTGGCTTCTATGTGGCAGGTGCAAGTGACTAGATAGCCAATATTTTTCTTTTTGGGTCAAAACTAGATCCTCTGATAAAATCACCAACTCAAACTTCATATTTGAAGATTTGATCAGGTTGCCTCCTTATCTGATCTATGACAAAACAGGACTACATATCCCACCCAATAATTAGAAGCATTCCCCTTCTTTTTACTAGTTCCCTTGCCTATTCTATAGTGAGTGTATGACTATCTGGATCATACTCCTATAGTGCCTATACTAACTTCTCCCTTTTCTCATCAATATCATCTTTTGACCCCAAGTTCAATTTTAACTCATTTTCTTTTAATTTGGAAAAAAAAGCTCTTGAATTCATTAGTTTGGATGAAATCATCATGTTGCAGGAACTAATTGGAGAGCAAAATAATGTCATCCATCTGAAGAATTAGTGCTAAATTTGATTCCCCAGTCTCTTCACCCTCAAGTGGCTTCTAAGAATCCCTCAATGTTTATCTTATTTAAAGGAAATATGGCCCCTTCTCAGTGATTACTGACTTGGCATCATCTTTCATCACTCTAATAGCATGTTCAATCTTTTGTCTTTTGATTTTTGGCCTTTGTGAAGACTCAGCCTCATCACCTTCCTCCAAAATTTCAATAAACTCCTTCCCTAGAGGCACATTTCCCTGTGATGATTCTATGTCCTCAAGGTTTACCTTGGCCTCAACTCTAGCAGGAACCTCGGGCATCTTCTCCATGATCTCATCATACTTCTCAAGCAAAGTTTGTAGTCTGTCCCAATATTCAAGTTCATGGTAGAAACCAAGGAAAGAAGGATCAACTTCTTTGAATTCCCTTTCGACTCTCTGAATTTCATTCCATCTTCTTCTCTTCTCAATCATCTCATCAATAACAAGTTGTATTTCTTATGATGTCTTCTTTAGGTAAAGGCTCATGAATTGGCAAAGCAACATTTTCCATCTCCTTCAAAGTATATCTCATGAATCCCTCAGGATAACATACTCTCATTTTGGCAGTATACAATCTGTAATGTATGAAAAAATCATTTATGAAATCTAAGGCCCATTTACCTATTGTAAAATAACCTACTACCCATAATTTGGGTAAGAAGGTACCCTTCTTCTTCTTAGAACCTAAGTATTCCTTATCAACCAGTGTCAACTGCCAAATGAACTCAATTATTCATACCCTATTAGGGACATATTTTGGCCATATATGGGGCGGCTGAGAACAACCAAAGACTTTAATAATAGTAATTTTTTCAATTAAAAATGTATCTCCCCAATTGTGTCCAATGGGCCCCTAACTATTAGCATGCAATGGTCTAATCATTCTTATAAGTTCTAGTGGAATTCTATCCTCTTTTACATCTAACATTTTCTTAAGAGGGTTTACAATCCGATTTTCAAAATACAAAAAAGAAGAAGAATAAGTTATACTTTCCCATACCCTTGTCCAAAGCTATATTGCCATCTGCATACCCATATCTTCCTTCATCGGTACCAACTCCTCATCCATACAATCAACATTGTAGAACAAGATGAGACGCATCAAAATTAAGTAATGCTTGAAATCAATTGAAGAATGATTGCTTTGAATAGAAACCAGGTCAATGTGAATTATGTTAACAATGAAACCCACAAAATAATATTCTTTATTTACATTTGGGTTCTGAATATCCATAGCTAACATCAACAAATCAGATGTAACTATTTTTCCTCCATCCATTCCCAAAACCTTGCACAAACCATATACTTTGTATTTGTGAAAATTGTGGAAGGCATTCAGATCATACACTTCATTGATATTATCTTGAATTGGTATGTTCTTCCTCTTATCCCTTGTCATAAACTTGGGAATCACATTCTTCTTCAGGACACGTTTATGCAGGTGATACTATCACTTCTCTTCATCCAAGTCTATATCAGCACTCATAGAGCTAGAGATACCGAATGCCTCCACAAAGTTGGCTCTATCAATTTTCACCAATGTCGATTTATCCTTTCTTCAGATACATTTAGTAAGTGGACAGTAACCCTTTGCTAGTATTTTAACTAGGTCAATATCCACATAGACATAAAAAATGATCAACTTCGCCATATTCAAAACCCAAGGATTACATACAAGGCTTTCCTTCATTCAGTTGTTGAAAAAGAATACAAATAGAGAAGAACCGGTAGAACCAAGAGTTTCTGGGTTCTTACATCATAAGAATGTATCTCTTCATGCCTATTCATTAGTTGATAATGAATTTGATGTTCCTATTAGTAACTGAACCCATTCTTTAGAAAACTTACCCTTCTTATGCTTTCCTGCAACTGTTGATTTAGTAGAAGTACTTAGTTCTACAATATTTATGAAATAAAAAAATCTCTCACCACACATAAAAGCTTCACTAATACACACACTTCTCTGGAACACAAAGGATTATTCTCATGCGCTCTTGCTATCACATATAAATCCAAAGCTTAAGGTTTGATACACAAATGATGGCTTCAATGCAACTTTAAATCTTTCTCACGTACCAAATATCTGTCCATAAACTTGACATTAATGTTATGCATGCACAATAACTGAGATTATCTGTGGAGGAAATGATTGTGTCATCAAGTTGCGAGCTTGTAACCCTTGAGCTGTTTTTTGAAATAATTTGAAAAGATGCCAACATAGCTATATATTCTCTGTTATGTCACAAAATTTTTTAGTCTAGACACCACCTTTTATTTTTCAACTCAATTCAACTGTCAACAAAGTCTACATGGCATCCATCACAGCTTCACATCATAAAATATGACTTACACTATACCTTGCGATCTTGCGCCAAGTTGTAATAGTCATTTCACATGGTCGCAACCTTCAAGAGAAACTACATCATAAACTTGTGAACTTGCGCCAGTGGTAATCTTTATCATCTTCGCAAGGTCACAACCAAGAAATGTTTCGAAAAAGATAGCTAGCAACCTTGCGCTAACTTTTGATCATCACGCTTGAGACATGTGGCAACATCTTCCACCACCACAACCAACTGATAGAGCCTTTTAAAACCTTTGTGATGCTACAACAAATATTTTCTATCTTTAAATCTCCATGGTACACATGTCACAATCTCGCACCATCGCATCAAACTTCACAGTCTTTACAAAACATTTGTGATCTTGTGGCACTTGCATAAAATTTTAGTTAGTTTTAAAACTCTAAGACACCACTCACCCTAGTGCTTGATCGCACCTCAAAGTCTTAACCCTTAAAAAATCTTGCGAACCCATGACAGACCAAAACTTAACCACTAAATGTATTATTGCATGATCACAACCTTAAAAATTCAACCATAAGTTGTCATGTGATGTTGCGACAGACTCATGTTAACCGCCACACTAACCTCAGCACAAGGTCACAACACAAAATACTAACTTGAATTCCAACCCGCAACCTTGCGCTAAGATTTAACTTAACCTCCAGGGAAACATCACAACTGTCTTATGTAGCAATATAAAACCCCCCGCGACCTTGAAATAAAAATAAATTGACCACTTCGCAAGATCGCAACCTAAAATATTAACTTTACTTAACCTTGTGACCTTATGCCTGACTGTTTACAAGACATCGCTAGTTTGCATGAATAGAATCTTTGACCAAATAAGACTTGCGAACTAGCGATAAAGTATGACAAGAAATTTTGACTACAACTAACCACCATGACATAACGTATAGATCAATAAGAAAAGACCAGCTCAGACTTGATGCATTTTAACTTCCAACTCGCTGCATACTTCACTTGCTCGATACATGAAAAAAATGTATGCAAGGAAAAACATTTTAGTACTAACCTTGGAGGAAAAATTGAATACTTAGCCAAATTCTTACAATTCCAACATAATTCTCGATAGGTTTTCACCCATAAAGGATGATTGTAGAGCATCGAGTTCATACAATACTGATTTGAGAGGTTGATTTTGAAAAAGATCCTCTAGAAGTTGCTAAAAATCCCCCGAAACCCAATACCACATTTTGGAGAAAAATATCAAATACAAAATATATTTGAAATTTATACACAACTTGCATGCAAAGTTGACCCATCACTTACAATAGTTGGCTTCATGCACAACCTGTTATAAATCTCCATCACAAACTTCTATGGAGCTTGTCAAAATAAATTTTAAAATGGATCTTGATAGATTAAAATATCATCTTATCCAAATCACATGCCCCCTTTTTTGTGCCAATAAATAAAATATACAATATTTACTTACTTTTAGCAAATAATTTGTTGAAAGGGAATGCAATAAAATTATTAAATAAAATATTTCCCTATTAGGTTCTTGAGATGAATGTTGTATGTAGATTTCTATAAATAATACTTTGATCTACTTTGAAGTGTGGTTTTTCCCTCTTGGAAGTCTTTTCCTCATGTACATCTATTTTATACTATATATTTTTTATTTTCTATTTAAATGTGTTTCTATTTTATGTAATGGATAACATATAATAAATGTATACAACACTTTCCTTAGAATTAGTTTTGAAACAACTTAGCATACCTTCCTTTCAAATAATTGACCTTTCATTTTATATGATGAGCATAAATTCTTAGTTATAGATTGTGGCATCTATAAGTAAATAACATCAATATTTAGATTCTAGCCTAGATGTGAGTAGTTAAAAATGGTAAATAGGTAAATTTGTTAAAATAAATAAATAAAATGCTTACAAATTTGAATAAAATAATAAAATCAATAATTTGTAAAACTATGTTAATGTTAGAGATTGATTTACCAATGGTACAAAATATTAGTGTTGTTTTGAAACAACTTAGCATACCTTCCTTTCAAATAATTGACCTTTCATTTTATATGATGAGCATAAATTCTTAGTTATAGATTGTGGCATCTATAAGTAAATAACATCAATATTTAGATTCTAACCTAGATGTGAGTAGTTACAAATGGTAAATAGGTAAATTTGTTAAAATAAATAAATAAAATGCTTACAAATTTGAATAAAATAATAAAATCAATAATTTGTAAAACTATGATAATGTTAGAGATTGATTTACCAATGGTACAAAATATTACTGTTGAATCCTACACTATAGATCTAGTTTGATGTGTGAATTCATTGTGTATATAGATTCAATCATTACTATTTTTTTGGTCCCACCAAAAGAAAGGTTCTTATACTTTTTGGTTTGCACATGTTACACGTAATTAATTAAATTTGTAAAATAATGTAAGGATACCTAGTCAACAACTATTTAAATGATTGTTAGATAGCTTATATGTGACTATAATTTCAATTCTTTGATAAATGGTTATGCTTAAGAGTGTAATATGTAATGATGATTCTACAATATGTAAGAGATCTATATTCCAATAGAAGATGACTAGATCTACCTTGCTATCTAATATGAAAAGGGTTAGCCCTTCAAATATAACACCAAGTATTAAATGAAATGTTTGTGTACCTTAAGTGAGGATACAAGGCTATATGGATAGGTCAAGTGAGCACCAAACTAGGATTTGAATTTTAAAAATAAAAGGATCATTTCCACAACTATCAAAGTGACCAAGATCACTTTTGTAATCCACACAAAGAAATGATACAATTGAAGACCAAAACTTGTATCTATGAATAAATATAAATAAAAACAAATAAGATCTAAATTATATCAGTAGTCTCAATTAAAAGCATACCATTTACATTATTATTAGCAAAAATCATTTTAACTGCACTAAATTAAAAACATAAAATAAATAGCAATTGTATATATAGCTTATTACAATAAAAAAATATCTAAAAATAATAGAAAATTAAATTAAAAAATTATATAACTTAATATATAAATACAAGACAGAATTTCATTTGTGTTCTAACTCTTCCAACTCTTAAAACCTTGTACACATTAAATTAATTATTTATAATTAACAATAAAATAAAATATGATATAAACTAAAATGAAAACCATGGATATCTATGAAGTCACAGTGTTGGGAATGGTCCTTAACCTACCTACAACTTGCAGACAGAGTTAAAGAACGCTGGATTCCTCAAAGTGTACAAAGGACAAAGATTTAACAATAAAATATATTCCTAATTCTCAAAACATAGCTATAAAAAAGCACTTGCATGCCCTACAATAGGGACAGTTTGGTAAGCCTATTCACATAAACTAATGCTATGTTTTCTCGTATGCAATACTTATGGCTTGAAAGTTAACATTACTTGAGACAGATGGAATCTTTGTCTTTCCAACTCTTCTCATAGCTTGGTATTCGATTTGTGAGAGACCAGCATCTTTATTGGTTTACAGACAGCTGTTTTTTTTTATTGAATTCTAGCTATAACACTTAAATATTACCATAGCAGGGATAGCATTCTGTCAACAAAAACGGAATTATAAGAGTGCAAATTAGATAACAATGTATTTAAATGATATGTGACAGCTCTACCGTATTGAAAATTGAAACATTTAGAACAGGGAAAAGGTGAAAACAAGAATAACAACATAGCTTTTATCACTTATAAATCAGTATTATTTATCTATCAAACAATTATTATTGATTGATTTGCATTAAAAAATTTAAAATTTTGTATTAATCATGTAAGTTTATAATGTAAATATGCTTTAACTGGACAATGATAATGCATTATGTTATTTGTAAACTGTATGTTTCTTGTATATTTTTTAATATTGTTTATGTTTATTTTAGAAATTGATATTATTATTATTTGGCTGGAAATGCAATTGATAGTTAAGGTCTATATATATGATACATATAATGAATCATTTATGTTTATTTTAAAAATTGACATTATTATGATTTGATTATAAATCTAATTGATAGCTAAGGCCAATTCATATGATAGATGTGGGCAACCCAATGTCTGTTATCTATAGAACATTTTTTTTATTCTTAAACTGTACTTTGTACACATTTGTAAAAATCAAAAATTTATTGTAGACAGATGACAACATGACTCATATTATTATTTGACTATGACCTCCTTGATAAATACAGTCAGCCCTCTTCCACCATCTATCAAACTGTTTTATTACCTTTAAACTGTACTTTGCTCATTTTTTTTGTAAATCATTCAAGTTTATGGTAGACAGATAAAAACATGGTTCAATATTATCATTTGATTACAAACCTTTTTTATAGATATGCATAGCCCTCTTCGTCATCCATCAAATCACTTTATTATCCTTTAACTGTATTTACACATTTGACAAAATCAAAAGTTTATGGTAGACAGATAACAACATGATTCAATATAATGATTTGACTATAACCACCCTGATAGATAAAGCCAACCCTCTTCCACCTTCTATCAAACTGTTTTATTACCTTTAAATTGCACTTCACACTATTTTTTAAAATATCATTCAAGTTTATTGTACACAAATAATAAGATGGTTCAATATTATCATTTGATTGCCTTTTTGATAGATACAATGAACCCTAAATAGATAATATCATGATTCAATATTATCATTTGATTGAAAAGTTTTTTTTATAGATACAACGAACCCTAAGTAGATAATATCATGGATCAATATTATCATTTGATTGCGAACTTTTTGATAGATACAGCCTCTTCGACCACCCATCATATCACTTTTAATTATCTTTAAAATATATGATTTTTACCAATTTCAAATCATACAACTTTTTCATTCTTATATTCTACTCATGTTCTTATAGACTTTACAAATGTAATTATTTACACCCATCTTTTTATGAATATATATCACTAATAATATAGACACTTATTCATTAAAAGATCCTACAAATTTATTTGAGACCCGGAATAATATAATACATCATTTGAACAAACCCTAACTATTAAATACAGCCAATTCTCTTCCCCCACCTGCTATCAACCAAACCCTAATTTTTACTAAGGTGGAAGACAATTTGGTTTACTGTGCATGATTTCACATCACGTCGCTCTCCATATATGTGGAGGGAATAGATAATCTTCATATTATCTCTCTTGTGCTTTGAGCGATATTATTATTGTTGGAAGGATAAAAAGGACACTCACTTTAGACAAATATGATTATATTCGCATGCATATATTTATACCATTGTCCTTGCCAACAACGCATGCGCGTTCAATAATATATGTAAATGCCTGTAACTTTCAACAATAGACAAGCATCACAATATGTTTTGTACTTCGCCTACAATTTGCCTCACTCATATTATTCCCTTCCAAAGGAAAAAGTTTTCTTCTTTTTTAAAACAATAGATTGTGCAAGTCAAAACCACTGCCCATTACGATGCTTTGCTTTGGACAGGGGAAGGTGGTATTTGAGGAAACCCTATTTCTTAATATGGACTGAAAGGTAAGTCATTGTTCTTTCTTATTGTTTATTCACATAACACAAAAATGCCAACTTCGTTGGTTGAAACTGATGGAGACAATAACACTCAATAATTGCATGTCAATTAATGTTTACTACTGTTTGTCAACTAAATATCATACTTTTTAAGAAATGTCAAATTATGGAATATATATAATAAAAAGAAACACAAGGTACATACAAAGTTTTATCACCCCAACACACATCACACTAATATATGTATCTTTCTATATTATTCCTCTGCACCCACATATGCTATGTCTCCTCTTCTTTTATATATCTATGCATATATATATGTCTAATGTTTCACATCTTTAGATAGTGATTTAATTGATTTACAAGAGATAAAGACATAAATAAAGGCACTTTTATTTATGATTTTAGAATATTTTATTTATTTATTCTATATTCGTTATATTTTTTTATAAAAAAATATTAGGTCATTTTTATGTTTTAAGAGTTTATTATCATGCTTTTATGAGATTTATATCTAGTTCCATTTTATTTGTGAGGATGAATATATCTGAAATATTTCAAAATTTGATTAAATTTATATTTAATATTACTATCATACGATTTCATCCCTTCAAAATTTGTTTTAGAAGTCTCTTTTATTCATAAAACCTTCTTTGGTTCTATAATATGATATTGTTTAAAATAGTACTAATAATGGGTTTGTTCACAAAACCAAATTGTACCACTCCCATTAGGTTGGAAACCCCCAAAGAAGGCTTAATAGAGGCCAATGGTGATAACCCACATTAACATCAACATATACTTAATCCATACCAAACTAATTAGTCTTCATAGGCCAATATTATAGTAGTGCAATTATAGTAAAATGTTATAACTATGAACAATATGAAGAAGGATCCATCCCTAGATGTAATAAGGAGTTAATATATGTATCACACACTCTAGAGTAAATAATAACAAATAGAAACATGGATATAGAGAGATAACCAAGATGTGGTATGAAAGCATAGATAAGAGACATATAAGTAGTAAGAAAAGAATATAGAAGCATGTGTATAACATATACTTAATAATATATTATGATATCATGAATATCTATGGAGTATATATATTTGATGTATACGAATTACATATGAATGACATTAATTTTATTGTGTTCTATTACATATTCCACCATATGTATCATGATATGAGGTGTATATGGAGTTGATGTATATGAATGCATTTGTAGTATCATATATTGTGCAACACCTATTTTGATTATCTTCATTATGCATCATGTGCCAAGATAAACTATAATATAGCATTAAACAATGATGGATCTCCATTCTATGATTTATTTTCAATGTTTAGCTCTATTATTTTAACAAGCTTCTCAACATAGAAATATTAGGTTTTCCATGCCTACTAAAAAATATTTTTTTTGAAAGGATTTAAATAACAATTTTAATGTCTCTACAACTAGGTCTTATTATGCAAAACAACAAAGTTTAGATGAATGCCATTTTTTTTCCACTCAAGGAGGTGTTAGCACTTTTTCTTGCACCGCAACCTTAAAATGACAGTATACTGATTATACTTGAATGCAAACTCCCTTTAGGCAAGAGAAAGGCTAATTGCTAAGGATTGGATAAGATCCTTCTTCATTTTTGAGCTCCACAGACTCAGGCAGGTATTACCTATTTAAAGATTACTGATACTTCAGCCCATGTATTTGGTGGATTAATTCATTCACTGGTTATGTACCTAAAACCTCACTGTAACAACT
>MU224881.1:2291339-2309064 GCA_018584345.1 Thuja plicata | reverse complement strand
TAGTGTTAGGTGTGACCTTGTTAGAGGATTTTATACATAGAGGTTGTCACTTAGTATCGGGCAACTCAGTTTGCTACCATCCTTGAATCAGCCTCCTTAAACTGTCAATAGTCTTTAGGAAAATCTATTTCTACTTTCATGAATCAACCTTTTTTCCACTCCTTGGGATGTACCTCTATATATAGAAGACTTTTAAGTCCTAGTCTATTAAGAGACTCGATCCTTCAATGGTTAAACTGAAACACAATGACCTATTTCTAATGCAAATTGAATTGCAGATTTTCAGATCCATTTAAGTACATTACCTCTCTGATCAATGTATCAATTCAATTCTTTGTGCTCCACACTTTCTTCTCTGTGATGCTGTGCTTCACTGTTTGTCGGTGTCTATAGAATTCTTTAGCTCTCCCTCAACTTGATTGATGAGGACTGCATGAATTTATCCTTCATCAGTTTCTCTTCAGCATTGTCTTTCTATTCACCCCCGTGATTGTGATTATTTGATATATGGAAATGAATTAAGCTTTTCTCTTATATAGACATGATATTCACCGTTTCTTGATTCTTGATTCTTGGCATGAAAAACAATCTAACCAATCTGATTTAAAGCATAACTCCTAATTTATCTCATAGTTATCTTTATGCCAACTATACAAATCTTCTTTAAATTAATCACTTAATTCTACTCAAATAAAACAATGAAAACAACCAGTTAAGTCTATCTTTTAGCTCTTGCCAGCTAGATATTTTGTCATTTTCTGAACTCTCTGTTCTGTCGGTTAACTCTGCAGTTAGTCATCGATGACAACTGCCAATTCCGTCAGTGTGACTCCAGTCAGCTTTGGGATCTCCATCCATCATGCATCATTGGATTTTACTCATCAGGCAATACTGTCTTCTTCTCATCGGGTATCACTGTGACTTTGGTTCTTTGCCTTTACCGATGGTGTACACTTTGTCGGTGTTATCTGTCACGTAGTGAATACTTGACTTTTATGCATTGTTGAAAGCATAATCTTTGTTCCATTGATTCTCTGAAGTCTTTGGCATTGTATACATGACCGTACAGATGATATCAATTTGACATCAATGACAATACAAATTATTAACTGATTTAATGTCTTGCATTATCTTCAACTTAACATTATCAAACATTCAATCAGTTACATTTCATCATCTGTTATGAAATTAATTTAAAAGAAAACAAAAAATCAATATCATAACATAATTTGATATAAAAAAATGCAAAAAAACAACAAAACAACAAAAAAATTAATACATACCTTTCTTACAGGGCGCCATTGCTTGGAAATGTGCAAATTGTTGAAGATTTATTGTTTTATTCAAAGCTTGATCGGGTTCTCTGGCATTTTTGGTCTCCTAGGGTCTGTTGCTCTATGGTTTAGGCATTAGAAATGGCCTAAGCCACGGGCTGTCCAAAAACTAATATGTTTCTAATAACCCGATCGGGTTATTAGGAACATCTAATAACTCGTTATATGTCTAATAACCCGATCGGGTTAATTGAAACATCTCAGAACCCGATCGAGTTCTTAGAAAGTTCAAATTTTTTAATAATATCGTCTAGGCTTGGTTACTAAGCCTAGTACAATTTTGAAATTTCAATAACCCGATCGGGTTATATGAAATTTGAATTTTTTTTAAAGATGTGTCCACTTTTATGGTCCACAACTTGGTGCACACACCCAAGTAGTTATTACTCTTTTATCTTAAGCTTTCTCTTAGGTGCATTATAATTAATATTTCTATTAATTATTAATGCACAACCTATCTTTTTTAGCCTTTAGGGTTTTGTTCACCTTATTAGGTTGAGCTTGTAATTATTGTTGAATATCTTGGAATAGACTTTTTCTTTGCTCTTTTTTGGAGTATCTCTGAGCTTTTGAGTTTTTGTTTTTTCCTCCTTGGTTCTTTCTGTAACAGGTCTTTTGCATGCAAGTATCCTTGGGTGCTACTGGATTAGTATTTATCTTATCTTTTAGTTATAAAAGGCCTTTTATGAGCTCATTTTTACTCACCAAGTTATTAAAAAGTGTTTGTGAGCTCTAAGTATGATTAAGCCTTCCAAATCCCTAATTTATCTCATTTAAAACTTTTATTGCATTCTCGGTGATTTTCAAGTGGATTTTTTCATTTCTTCATGAGAATTTCAACAGGTATGAGTTTATTTGGCACTTCTTTGGAATTTTTACATTGGATTTTTGTTGTTTTCATTTTTTCTTTTCTTTCCATTTCATAGTTTAGATTTTTTCGTAGATAGGTAAGAAACAGGTGATTTCTACATGAAATTCAAGGCCTAGTTGAGTAAGAGTTCTTCAATTCCATATTTTTGAGTTGCCTTGTACCCTAGGTTATTCATGTTGCATGTTTTTGGGTCAAGAATTATCTGTAGGGTTCTACATTTTAGGGTTTTTAGTATTCTTCTAGTTTTTCCTACACCGTACTAGTGAGTTAAGTAACACCCCTATCAAACAAAGCGAGTGTATTAATTGTTAAGGTTTTTTGTGTCTTGGCTAAATTATTCTTTTTGTAGAGCCCCTCAAAATTTGATCCACCCTTATGGTGAATGTTTTTCTTGTCTCCTTCTACATTGGTTCTAAGTGTGCAATTAATGTGCTCGCCTTCAAAATTTTCAGAGCATGAGTCCCATTGTTCTTTTTCTCGGGTCGAGAATCCAAGATCACATTAGTCTAAGACTAGCCTCTTGGGCCTCCTATTTCAAGGATTTTCAATTTGAACCAACCCCCTAACCAAGACCGGGTTGCGATAGTGACAATCAAAGTTTCATTAGACACCAAAATTTCAGGTTTGAAGGTTTTGTCTCTGAGGTAACTCATTTGGCTAGGAAATACTTTACTAGATTCTCAATCTAGTATCCCTGATCCCACTCTCTTGCATTCCAATGTTTTTACTAAGGTGTATTTAGAATTCATTTCTGGTGGATCCCTTCCCAATCATCCCTTATTCTTTTAGGAAGCTTGGACTAGGATGTCCAAACCTAGACTCCAAGACTCTAGATCCCAAAGCATTAGTATAAAAGAATAACATGTTTCTTTATAAGAAAATGAATCATTAATTTCTTGTTCTTATAGGATACAAGTTGACAATATGGAAATACCATCATAAGTTCCCAAAGTAAACCCGCAGCTAACACCACTAGCTCTTCCTACCAAGAAGAGCAAGGTGGAACTACTATTGAATAAGATCTCGACCAAAATAAATTATGTGTACCACAGGAAGGTTATGATAAACAAGATTGAAAGTAAGGTCCAAAGTATTATAAATATCAATATTGGGGATGTTTATTTGAGTTGCATCTGTATCGTGGAAGAGAAACCACCCACGGGTTCTCAATACTACAAGGAGTTAAAGAATTATTTTATCCTCCGCGCATCTTTCTTCCAACAATCCTTTTTGTCTCCAAAGTTGGTCCTTACATTTTCTCAAAATTACTCAGACCTAGAGAGGAAGTGAATCAACAAAAAAATTAAGGAGATCACATATTTTTCCCTAGATGCGATCCACATAGTCCTCTGGCTCACAAAAAGGTGCAAGCCTATAGTTATCACTAAAGAGGATGTGCATGCCTAGTATTTAGCAGCAGAGATACAATATAAAATATTTTTGAATGATAAATGGATCATTTACCCTTAGAAGGATGGATCCAAAATGTTTGACACCATCCCAAGCTCAAACTTCCTCCCACCCATCTAGGCCATAACCATCATGTTAAGCCACATCTTCAGGAATCTGAATGCGAATTTTTATCAGGCCTAGATGTAATATTTTGTAGCTAGTATCTGCAATGGGTCTATGTAATTTGATTGGTCACAGATCATCTTGGATCAGTTAAATAAGAAGCTATTAGCGGTGAAGACTGACACCCAAGAATTCTACATGAATTATAATGTCATCTATATGGTGGCCAGACTAAATCACATCTAGGTATACCTGGAAACCCAAGGAACTAGAGGAGATGACCCACACAATTCCCTCCCTTGACAATATTACTCTTAGCTGCATTTTTCTTAGTTTGCAGCAAATTTTCACCGTGTCAACGACGCATTATTTTTTTTTAATCAAATTAATAGATCAATGAAAGACATCAAATTTTGGGTCTTCAAGGATTCCATGACACTTCTAGATGGATAGGGTGCTAGTTCACCTAGTTTAAAACTTGTACATACATAAGGATAGCCAGAATCAAAGGGAAGCCCTACCTTATTCCTCAACATTGAATGTATATAAGGTGATTTTGTTAGAGATTTGCCAACAAATTTTGGATGCACAAGAACTTATGACTTCCAAGCATAAGCTTAGGGTTGATTTTCCATTCTCCTTCAAAAATTACAATTTTTCTCCTATCATTGCTGCCATAGAGGAATATTTTTAGTTGAAAAGTTTGAATCTTTGGGAATTCAACTATGAGTGGGATACCTATGATCCCAAGAGTAGAATAAAGGGATAGAATAAAAGGAATTCTTACCAATCCCTACCCTTCACATAAGATACACATCAAATATTTATGGGAGGACTTACAAGATGATTTTGATCAGAGGTGACATCAGTTTTATAGGTTAACCGCCCCATAGATGTGAGCCTTTGGACTCTAGACAATTCTAGAGGATTTTCAAGATAAGGATGATATTGTAGATGTGGCCTATGAGGCCAAAGAAATAAGAAAGAAATTCCTTTCCCTCATTTTTTGAGACCCACTAGAGGATTTGTACATCATGGCCATTTCTGCAGATATCATTACCCATAGCCATGATATTTTTGACTACCATGTCCCAAGAAGCTCGCAAAAGTCAAAAGCCGAAAGCAAGAAGGTCCTAAAAAATTATGAGTAGAGGGAAAAAGAAAATAAAGGAGGAAAATACTCAAAAATAGTAGACCCTCTGGAGGGCGCCTCTAAAGTGAAGGTAATAAAGGAGATGAGAAAGAGAATGAATAATTAGAGGAATCTCACAACCACCACTAACCAAGCAGTATCAGTCGAGCTCTTTGTTGAATCCCATGGATTTGCCCCTCGGAAAAAAGTGTTAGGAGAACAAATCCTTGGTGGATCGCTACCTGTGACCAGCCCCACTAGCGAAGGGTCTTCCTAGCTAGTAATAAGGCTCGTCAACATAGACAAGTATAGTAAGTTGACATCATCAAATGATGAAACCCTACTCATGCACTCCCACATATAGATTTTTGGAGCCTGACCACCTCAAAGGAAAAGAAAAGATGCAAAACTCATATACCTCCCAGTGCATGTCCCTTTCCAAGAATTGAAAGCTATGGTACCCAAAGACCTACCATAAAAGGAGCCAGTCCTAGATCAAGTGCAATACTATGTAGAGCTCAACCCTCTAAAGAAAGAAAATGTGAATATGATGCTCACTTGGGAGGAACAGGTAACCCTCTTTCTGGAAATAGGGGAAGTAGAAAAACAAAAGGAAGAGGAGTGAGCTTGGAAGGAATTAGAAGAAAAATCTCTCCACATGGACAAGGAATGAGAAGAGGCAAAAGAGAGAAAGAGGGCCCAAAAAGAAGCATAAAAGATTAACAAAATAAACAAGAAGCCTAGACTGAGGGGAACAATTTCTCAAAAAAAAGGAGGCCCAAAAGAATGATGAAGAATAGAAAAGAGAAGAAGAAGAAAGACCAATCCTCGAAGAAGAGAAAAAAAGAGGGAGGAGGCTCTCCTAAAGGCTAAGGAGGTCACCAAAAGAAGATTGTAAGAAGAGATCACAAAGAAAGAAGTGTAACTCTAAAGGAAAAAAGAGAAACAAGGAAAATAGAAAGAAGGAGAACATGTCACTGATCAAGTAGAAACTCAACCTTCAAGAGAAATTTTAACCTCGAAGATAGAAACCCAAACTCCTCCACAATATAATCCCTCTCATTTGTCATTGATGGAGACTCCTTGGAACCCTCATCCCAATCAAACATAATGATAGGAAGGGACAATATCCACTTTATAGGACACCATGACCACAACAACAGATGCCCCAACTCAACCAAAATTGTTGGAGTATAAATTCAAGAGGAAGAAATCCCAGAGCACAAAAAGACTTCTTTATAAGAGATTATGGTAAGACTTGAGCCACATAAGAAGGCAAAGAAGGTGAAAATCCTTTTTTCCACAAAGAAGAATGAAAAAGGAGAAACAATGGTAGAGGTTGTTAGTGCACCTCTGGATAAGGACCATTCAAACATCATCCCTATGGAATACCAGACTACCCAAATTAATCTAGGGAAATAGACAAAGTTGGGAAAGTTAGAAAACCTTGATGACATTTTAGTTATAATACAAAAGAGAGTATAAAATGACTACAAAGTAAAGCAAGACTTGAAGGCCAAATTGGCCTAGTACAAGGAATTTTTTTGAATATGCATTATCTCATTTCCTCTTAGGGGCATGAATAATTTGCCCCGATATTTATCGCGAGAATAGAGATGAATTCTTTAAAAGTAATGAAGAGAAAAGAAATATTAATGGACTAATGGATGTTAGATAATTTGGAGAAGGATTGTGGCTTCCTGATAGGCTCTATTAATTATTATTTTGAGTCAACACAGATCGAGTGCAAATTTTGTGAAGCTCTGGCAACATGGGAGGTTGAAACCACTCAGGATGACAAGGAGAAGAAAATCTTGAAGAAGATACATGCCCCCAATGAGGAAGAAGTAATGTCAATCAACATACTTGGGAACAAGGACATAAGCTTCCTATAAATAAGTCTCCAGAAACTTGATTTTGTAGTAGACATCATGAACGTTGCCTAAAGAACAATGACACATTACCCCTCTATCATATACAAGCATGCTACCAAATTTATGACATACATACATGAGACAATGGGTCTCCACTCGGACCAAGTGCACAATTTTACTATTTTCTATTCTTTGATGACCAATTTTTAAGAGCAGGGTGATGCAAGGTTTGTTCATGCCTACATATTTGAAAATAAGGTCATCGACGATTATACCTAGTTTATTATATAAATATTTTTGATGCAGAATATTACACCAAAGATGAAGATATATACTTGCAAGGTAGAGGGGTTCCTAGTAGAGTTTGAGTCATAGGTGGAGTGGGTTGATAAAATAGATGAGTCAATGAATGAGAGCATTGAAAGGTTTGAAAATTATAAATCACTACAACATTTGGAGTCAAATTTTGACCCCAATTTGCGATGACAGCACAATTTGTATGTGATTTTTGTGTTTTTTTTTTCAAGTGCCCCTGACGTTGTCATAATAGCAACAGTACAGTCATAATTGCAACACCCACGGGATTATAAACAAAAAAAAGAAGAAGAAAGGCTCATTTCTAATTTAGCATGATCGCATACCATCATGCGCAAAGAGGCATACTGTGGAAGCTAATTGGCATCTTGGTATATGGTAGCCACGACTGGAGGTAGGAATTCGAGCTTTGTCTTCTCATTAACTAAATTTCATTTTGATGGAATTTGTTGATTTAATGGCACAATATGAATGTTAATACTATAATTTTTCACATCTTTGCATTTGGAATGCTTGAGGACCCGTGAGCTTTGAGAGCTAGGGCATCGTTGCTATTAACTTCAAGATGGCATTGTGTGAAGTGTTTGATCTCTCTTTATTTGTTTTGTTGTTGATATTCACTATGTAGTACTCCCCGTTTATGATCATTTCATGAGGAAATGTCTTGATTGCTCGCGGGCTGCAGGCTAGGGCAGCATGCATTGTTTATTAGCTCACTGTTTAATACTGGCATTGTTTACATCTTTGCATATGGAATGCTTAATGACCCGTGAGCTTTGAGAGCTAGGGCATCATTTCTATTACCTTCAAGGAATTTTTTGAAGTGTTTGATCTCTCTTTATTTGTTTTTTTATTGATATTCACTATGTGGTACTCCCTGTTTATGATCATTTCATGAGGAAATGTTTTGATGGCTCGCGGTCTGCAAGCTAGGGCATCGTGCATTGTTTATGAGCTCACTATTTAATACTGGCATTCTTTTACATCTCTGCATTTGTAATGCTTGATGACCCATGAGATTTGAGAGCTAGGGAATCATTGCTATTACCTTCAAGGCATTGTGTGAATTGTTTGATCTCTCTTTATTTGTTTTTCTATTGATATTCACTATGTGGTACTCCCCATTTTTCTTTCAGAAGTGTATGGCTTGACTATGCACATGCATAATTGTAGATGAGGATCAATAGTAATAAGATGTCATTCATTGCTTAGATCATTTTGATCCAACCCCCATCTCTCTTTTCTTTGCAGGTTCTTGATCACACAGGGGCACCCTGGCTTCATAGCCTGGTCAAAAGTTCATCACATCAAGCAATGTCTGGTACCCATATTATTTATGTTCATACTCATAAAATATATGTACAGTTATAAAATTTTATGCCTTGAAATTTTATAACATAGTTCCTTAGCATAGCTATCAAAATAGAATGGCGGTGGTGATTCAATGCATCTACAACCTCAACAACATGGCACCATTGATCCAATAATAGCAAATACATTATAAATGCCAAGCTAGTCACGGTCTCAATGAAATAAATAGTATATATATAAAACAATATATGGTGCACAACAACAACAAGCATGCAATGACATCAATAACATCATACATATATATGTATATATGTATATATGTATATACATATATGTATATATAGATACATATATATATGTATATATGTATATATATATGTATATCTATATATGTATACATATATATATATATATACACATATATATACATATATATACATATATATATGTATGTATATGTATGTATGTATATATATATACATACATATATGTATATATATAACAAACAGAGCTCATAACATGGTCCTGTGGTGCTCAAACAGTGAGCTCATAAATAATGCATGATGCCCTAGCTTGCAGCCCATGAGCTATCAAGACATTTTCTCATGAAATGATCATAAACGGGGAGTACCACATAGTGAATATCAACAGAAAAAAAATAAAGAGAGATCAAACACTACATGCTAGCAAAATAGAATGACAGTGGTGATTCAATGCATCTACAACCTCAACATGACAACATTGATCCAATAATAGCAAATACATTACAAATGCCAAGCTAGTCACGGTCTCAATGAAATAAACAGTGTATATATAAAACAATATATGGTGCACAACATTGCAAGCATGCAATGACAACAATAACATCATACATATATATATGTATATATGTATATGTATATATTTAAATATGTATATATATGTATGTATATATGTATATGTATATGTATATGTATATAACAAACAAATCTCATAACAGGGTCATGTGGTTATCAAACAGTGAGCTCATAAACAATGCATGATGCCCTAGCTTGCAGCCCACGAGCCATAAAGACATTTCCTCATGAAATGATCATAAAAGGGGAGTACCACATAGTGAATATCAACAACAAAACAAATAAAAAGAGATCAAACACTGCATTCTATAAAAATAGAATGGCAGTGGGGATTCAATGCATCTACAACCTCAACAGCATGGCAACATTGATCCAATAACAGAAAATACATTACAAATTCCAAGCTAGTCATGGTCTCAATGAAATAAATAGTGTATATATAAAATAATATATGGTGCACAACATCAACAAGCATGCAATGACATCAATAACATCATATATATATATATATATATATGTATGTATGTATGTATGTATGTATGTATGTATGTATGTATGTATGTATGTATGTATGTAACAAACATAGCTCATAACATGGTCATGTGGTGCTCAAACAGTGAGCTCATAAACAATGCATGATTCCCTAGCTTGTAGTCCACGAGCCATAAAGACATTTCCTCATGAAATGATCATAAATGGGGAGTACTACATAGTGAATATCAACAACAAAACAAATAAAGAGAGATCAAACATTGCATGCTATCTAAATAGAATGGCAGTGGTGATTGAATGCATCTACAACCTCAACAGCATGGCACCATTGATCCAATAACAACAAATACATTACAAATGCCAAGCTAGTCACGGTTTCAATGAAATAAACACTGTATATAAAACAATATATGGTGCACAACAGCAGCAAGCATGTAATGACAACAATAACATTATATATATATATATATATATATATATATATATATATATGTATATATATATATATATATATTTATATATATGTATGTATGTATGTATGTATGTCTCATAACAAGGTCATGTGGTGCTCAAACAGTGTGCTTATAAACAATGCATGATGCCCTAGCTTGTAGCCCATGAGCCATCAAGACATTTCCTCATGAAATGATCATAAATGGGGAGTACCCCATAGTGAATATCAATAGCAAAACAAATAAAGGGAGATCAAACATTGCATGCTATCAAAATAGAATGGCAATGGTGATTCAATGCATCTACAACCTCAACAACATGGCACCATTGATCCAATAATAGAAAATACATTACAAATGCCAAGCTAGTCACAGTCTCAATGAAATAAATAGTGTATATATAAAACAATATATGGTGCACAACAACAACAAGCATGCAATGACAACAATAACATCATACATATATATGTATATGTATATATACATATATGTATATATGTATGTATATAGACATATATTTATATATATGTATGTATATATGTATATGTATATAACAAACAGAGCTCATAACAGGGTCATGTGGTGCTCAAACAGTGAGCTCATAAACAATGCATGATGCCCTAGCTTGTAGCCCACGAGCCATCAAGACATTTCCTCATGAAATGATCATAAACAGGGAGTACCACATAGTGAATATCAACATCAAAACAAATAAAGAGAGATCAAACACTTCACACAATGCCTTGAAGGTAATAATAATGATGCCCTATCTCTCAAAGCTCGCGGGTTATCAAGCATTCCATATGCAAGGATGTAAACAATGCTAGTATTAAACAGTGAGCTAATAAACAATCTAGCACAATATTTGCACCTTAGTAAACACATGTTAACACAATATGTTGTTAACAAAATATGTTAATAGGATAACATACATGTTCTTAACATATTTTGTTAACTAAGGTGCAAATATTGTGCTGCATAGACATGACCCTCAAAGCTCGCGGGTCATCAAGCATTCCAAATGCAAAGAAGTAAGAAATGCCAGTATTAACATTCATATTGTGCCATTAAATCAACAAATGCCATCAAAATGAAATTGAGCTAATGAGAAGACAAAGCTTGAATGCCTACCTCAAGTCATGGCTTCCATATGAAGATCAAATGCTAAGTAAATATGACTATGCACATGCATAATTGCAGATGAGGATTAGTAATAGGGTGCTAGGAATTGCTTAGATCCTTTGGATCTAACCCCATCTTTTTCTTCCTTGCAGGTTTTGGATCATACAAGAGCATACTAGATCAGAACACTGGGTCAACACTTCATTACTTCAGGAAATGTCTGGTACCTTCATTATTTATGTTCATCCACTTATGTATGTTTGCATTCATTCATATTCTTCTGAAAATTGGCTATACTCATATTCTTCTTGTGTCTGAGTCTTCCCACTATGATCAATTTAATGTTGTAAAACTTGACATAGAATTTGATATCAGCTTGTCAATATGATTACAATGTGGGTGAGTCAAAGAAAATATATGTACAATTATACAACCTAAAGTTAAATTTATAAAGTAACATATCATTTATAAAACCTATCGTAACATGTCATTTTTTGCTTAAAATTTTAGTGAGTTCTCACCATGAGCAAATAGGTTGACCATTTTCTATCAAAACCATATGTGTAGATATAAATATTAATTACAACATGTCCAATTTTTTTGCCGATATACACATTAAGGACCATGTCAAATAATACAAGGTAATTTGATCAAAATAGGGAGACAATCGCTAGATTGTTGTCTAAGTTTCAAAGAGAAGGCGATGACAAATGTTATTGTCCATGCAAGAGTTGTAATAGCTTAAAGACAAGAAGAATCAAAATCAAAATAGAAAAGAGACATTGTAGGGAGAATGGTCACATTGAAGGGGGGTTTGATTATCATCCATTGGTAATTGTTGTTTGTTATATTGTTTTCACAATTAATATACATATGAACCATGGAAGGAGGTTTGATTATCACATTGAAGGGGGGTTTGATTATCATCATTTTTTATATAGGTTGATCTCCCCAGTGTAGTACATGATATGGAACACCACATCTCAGAGGAACATGGGGGTGTGAATTTAGAGGAACATGGAGGTGTGATTATTGAAGTTTAACATCATGATCCCATGGAAGATGATGATCATACGCCAGAAAGCACATTTGAAGATAATGGTATGAATGCATTGATCGTTGACACATTTGGTACTGGTACTACTGGTGCTGCTAACGATGATGATGATGATGATTATGATGAGGATGAAATTTACATCGTCCATGATATACCTCTACTTGAGAAGGCAAACACGCCCCTTTACAAAGGCTCCCATTCTACTCTTCTCTCTTCTTTATTGTTGTTGGTTAATTTGAAGGTTATGAATGGTTTATCCAACATAGCAATGTCACGTATGTTAAGGTTTGTCATATACGTCATTATAGTCTATAAAAGGTGAAACATGTACCATTAAGATTTTTTATAGTAATGAATTATATTTTTTGTTGTAGATTGATAGGTGAGTTTCTGTTACCACCATCAAATGTTCTCCCTCGCTTGTACCGAGAATTATGTGCCATTATGAAACATATTGGAACGGAGTATCAAGCAATAGATGCTTGTCCTGAAGATCATATTATTTATCATAAAGAAAATTAAAATGAAATAGAATTCCTTGAATGTCATACGAGCAAATATCGAGATGATCAAATGACAAAAAAGGTGCCTCACAAGGTTCTTGGTTACATCCCCATTCTTCCACGTCTGAAACGATTATTCAGGTGCAATAGCTTGGCACAATTTATGGATTACTATGCACACGGTAGGAGTTGAGATGACATTATTCAAATGCCTATGGATGGTTCATCATTTATGGACATAGAGGAAAAGTGGCCACACTTTAAAGAAGAACCTCAAAATTTTAGGCTTTCTCTAGAAGCAGACGGTGTCAATCCATATGGAGATATGAGATCTATTTACTCAGTGTGGCCTATTTTTGTTATCAAAAATAACCTTCCACCATGGATGTCAATAAAGAGGGAGTACATTAGGTTGGCAATGGTTGTTCCAGGTATTTTATTATTTTATAGTTATCTACATGTAATTATAATTCTTGGAGTGAAATGGCCACAATAATTATCTGATGTTGTTGTTAATTCAACTAGGTAAGTACCAAGTGAAAGATATGAATGTATATATTGCTCCTCTTATCGATGAGTTGTTGGTGTTATGGAATGATTTCACTATGTATGACATCTCTAGACCAATTGGACAAAGACAATTTCAATTCCATGCAATGCTTTTGTGGACAATTCATGATGCTCCAGGGTTGACACATTTCTGTGGTATGTTATGGTGAATTCTAGTTGTACGCGATAATTCTAATTCTAAAAATTAACATATTTAATCCAATTGTATCATTATCTTGTAAGTCTTCAAACAAAGGGAAAAATTTTATGTCTAATGTGTGGTCCAAAGATGAAATCTTGTCATTCCAAAAGTTTAAGAAAGTAGGTGTTTGATGAGTATAGGCACTTCATCCCTAGAAATCATAAGTATCGAAGTGCGAAAAAACATATTTTCAATGGGAAAGAAGAGACTACATCAAAGCCCTGAAGAATGACACCTGACCTATGGAAGTTGGAATATAATAGAATTGTAGGTAATATCATTCCACCTAATGGTTGATGTTTGAAAATTATATATTTGGATTGTGTTTTGTTGGCTAATTATGTAGTTGATGATCTTGAAGGTCATGAAGGCATCACCGACAAACTTCCAAAGGGACTAAAATGTTATCCCGGAGAATTTAGTAGGCTTCCCTACTATGAAAAACTACAAATAGTGTATTTGTTTGATACTATGCATATTGGAAAGAATGTAAGAGAGACACTGTGGAAAATATTGGATGGAAGGCGTAACAAAGAAAAACTTGGCAAAAATTGTAGTGACATTCATGATTCCAATCGTGCAATGAAAAATATCATTGAATCAAATAGAAATGGAGACTCGATTAATGCAAGTGCTCTTCCTTGGTTATTAACAAAGCAACAAAGTAATGCGATAAAAGAATTCATATGCAAAATTCAATTTCCTACAGGATTTGCTGCGAATATAAGCTTTCATATCAAAGAAGAGTGATTTTGGGTTAGGGATGAAAACACATGATTGGCATACCTTCATCAAGGTAAGTCACAATCTTTCATATTTACAATATATTTGTGTAACTTCATTCAATTTTCATCATATGTAATGATCAGTTGACAATTGCTGTAGTATTTTCTACCCCTATCGCTCCCAGAGAACTTTGACAATAATATCAAACAATTGATATATGATCTTGGAAAATACATGAGATAAGCAGTGATATTTGTTCAAAATATCAAACAAGTAATATATTGTAAAGTCTTGTATTTATATATTTTTGTGTCTTCAATCCCTTGTAGGTGGTTGTCATCTAAAGAAATCCATAAAGAAGATATAAAATATTGGAAGAAAAGAATTCCTCATCTAATGTGTGAAATACAAAAGTTTTTACCTTCAAGATTTTTCAATGCACAAAAACACTACCTCATACACCAAGTTGAGGAGATTGAATTGTGTGGACCTATGCATGCTAGGTCAATGTGGATGGTTGAGAGACACTTGAAATTTTTTAAGGGTTTGGTATGACAAAAGCACATCCCAAGGGTTCTATGGTTGAAGGATATATGGTATACCAGATGATGGTGTACATTACTCAATATCTTCTTAATATTGCAACAAAGACCCATATAGATTGCATTTGGGATCTCGACTCCATTAGAAAATTTGAAGGGGAGTACTTCGTGGGAAACAGTAGATTTAGGAAATTGAAAGGTAATAAATTATGAGACGTTATTGTAGTTAATTAATTCTTAATCTTGAAAATAAATCTGTTGTAACTGATCATCTATTTACTTTTGTACAATTGCTAAAGAGTGGGATGCAATACATTTGTTTATTGCAAACAATCAAGATTGGATGACGGTTTAGATTGAACGATGTCAACATTATGGTCATAGATTAAAATGGAAATTTGTGTCTTCATTGGTTATACAAGCTCATCGTAATGGAGATCCCAATGTTACACAAAAGGAAATAGATTTAGCATATGGTTTAAGAGATCACTAGGTACTTATAAATTTGTTAATCAATCGTATGTTCTTCAACTTGGGATGCAATAATTTATACATGTTTGACATTATTGTAGGTGAAACACCACAAGACTATGTTCTACAATGGTTATAAATTTTGCATCAAAAATTTGGATGACATGAAGAGAACTTGTTATTTTGGGATAAGTGCAGTCTTCCAGGTGACCAATATTTCATCTAGAAATAACTTACATCCTCGAGAGTTGCAAAATTGATACTATGGTATTTTGGTTGATATACTTGACTGTGACTTTAATTCCTTCAAATTAGTTCTCTTCATTGTGAAATGGTACAAACTACGTCTCAATCAAAATCATCCTGATAGAACTATTATTGAACATGACAGTGGATTTTCAGTGATTAATACAAGGTTGTTTGAGCCAGTTGGTGAAGAGCCCTATGTTCTTTCAAGACAATGTGAGCAGGTATTTTACTCGGAGGTTCAACATAAATTGGGTTGGTCATTTATTGTTAGATATGATCCAAGAGGAAGGCTGATAAAGTATAATGTGATGGAAGAAGAGGATACTGAGGAAGAGGAAGAAGTGGATAATGATATAGATAATGATCACGATCGAGAGTTAGTCAAAGAAGAATATGAAGAAGAAGATGATGATGATGCTACTACTAATCATGATGATGATGAGGAGGATGATGACGATGATGATGACGATAGTGGTGGTGATGATGTCATCAACTACGATGATCTTGATGGTGAGATGGATGAAGAAGAATATAAATGATATGAATTAAATTAATGTACAATTATGCCAAATGTTTGGAATGTTTTAACGATTGTTTTGGGTTAAAATCTACACTTTTTCCACTAATATGCTTAGGGTTTCATATTAATGGCATTTTTGGTTTATCATGAATATCTAATTAACTACTCATATTCACATTGTTTTATACATGTCCTACTTATATTTTTTATCTTTTGTTAAGATAAATTTCATTGTAAAAGAGTGTATTTAATCTCTAAATACTATCTCATGGGATTTCCTTGCACATCAATGATGTTAAATCATAGGGGATTCTCTTTGTTCCCTGAAATGGAGTGAGCTAATTCTAAAAGTACAAATAGATAATTTTAACAATGTATAATGTCCTTCACAAGATGTAATAAAAACTATGGAGTGAACTATGTTTGTCTGATTATATAATTATTATCTTTTGTCAGGTATCCCACACAGTCTCATGGATTATCAGGCATAAGTCAATACACACCATAGAGATTAATGTCTTTTACCATTTGTGTAATATCTCTCTCATTGCCACTTGTCTCTCTCATTTCATGAAGTGCAGGTACCAGCAAATAGGTATTTGCCAGATTTGTCTTCCTCAAGCAAGGAAAATGTAGGAATGGAAGAAGAAAGTGAGACATTTAGTATGTTTAAATCAAGGAGATTGACTCGAGGTCAAAAGATCAGAAAGAAAATCAATAAATGAATGAAATTTTTCCTTGCTCAAGGGGGGTCGTGTTCTTATGATGATGAGAGCAAAGGCAACTCTGAGGTGCCCTTTAGGTACAAACATCTACAAAAACAATGGGTCCCCGATGAACTTCCTTCAATAAACATTGATTTTTGTGTTAGAGAGAGGATATATCGTATAGCATCATCTTAAATACATGGTTTGGGCCTATTTTCCATGGATGGCATAAAGGTCTCTTACAAAAATGTTGTTGAATTGATGGAGTATGTCAGACCTTGTTTTTTTGGATTAATTGGAAGTAGTACTGAGAGGGGTGGGGTGAATTAGGGCGCAAATAATGCTAAACCTAAAGAGCCTAAGCCTTTACATGATATAATTCCTAATTCAGCTAATCCTTCATCATCTCTTCCCAAGTCTCCCATACAATTCCAACACGATTCCTTATCCTTAGAAGTGGTTCCATGTCAAGAGGATTCTAAAAATGATAAAGAAAAGAACATAAAGAAAGATTAAGATCAAGAAACCTCCATGTATTCCAATCCTCTTTATGATGACTCTTATCTATTTCATGGTTCTTTTGATCCCTTGCGCCCTTCCTTATTCATTCCACCATGTCTTAAGTCTTCTCCTAAGAAAGATCAAGTTACTACTTACACCATTGAGCTTATTGACAGTCAAAATAACCTTACCGCACTTGCACTTTCCAAAGATGATACTTCCATTAAGGTTATTAAAAATGGTGTTGTTACTTCCGATATTAAGCCTATTGAAAATCAAGAGGAACATTATCCAATTATGCTATCCAAAGATCCTTTTCAAGATCAAAGTCTTCCATCTTCTTGTTCTACCACTTCATGTTCACTTCCACTTTCTACTCTTCCTAAGTCTTTGCAAGCTTCAGACAATCCTATCAAAGAAGGTGCTCCTATTCAAGATGTTCAT